>JAPTJF010000440.1:0-52482 GCA_029339195.1 Micractinium sp. NFX-FRZ | reverse complement strand
GATCCGTCTGGTGCAGGCGGGGCGCAGCGACCGAAACAGCCCTCGGACTCTCGCTAGATTGCGGGCGCGAAGCAGTGGGCGTCCGCTGGGTGTGGGGGCTGAGCGTCAGAGGTGCCCTGAGCAAGTTGCTGCGGCATAGTGTCGCTGCATTGCCTTCCGTTTGCCTTTTCTCGGCTCACAGTCTCCCGGGAGTGGCGCATTCCCTCGTTCTCAATGGCGCGGGCACTCTGTAGGGCTGCCGGCCTCTGGCAGCGGGGCTTCTCCAGCGCAGCCGCCCCAGCAGGTGTGCTGCAAATGCACCGGTCACGCTCTTGCCGAGCAACGGCCCGTGCCTCTCCGGCTGCCGCCTCCCCGCCCTCCCGCCGCCTGTCCCCACTGCCCTGGACCTGCCCTCCCACCCGCAGCCCCCGTCTACGTCATATTCGGAGCAAATGGAGGCATTGGCAGCGCTCTGTGCGAGCAGCTGGCAGCCCAGCCGGGCGCGCAGCTGCTGCTGTCGGGACGAGACGCTGGGCGGCTGCAGGCGGTGGCCGACCGCTCGGCGGCGGCAGGGGCGGCAGCGGTGACAGTGGCTGCTGCTGATCCATTGGACCCTGCGGCAATCGAGCAAGTGCTGGCGGAGGCAGTGAAGCAGTATGGACGGGTGGACGGGCTAGCAAACTGCGTGGGCTCGGTGATACTGAAGTCGGGTGCGCCGGGCTGGGTGGGGGCCTGCGGGGCGCTGCCGGGCGCTGGCCGCGCTGGGTGGGGCCCGGAACAATCAAGCTGTCGTTTCTTATGTCAGTGTGACGATTGCCAATGTAGTGCAAACCTGCACTGTCGGTAATTCGGCAGCTGAATGTGAATTTCTGCCCCGCATGCTGTGCCTCCCCCCACCGCCGCCCCCGCAGCGCACGCCACCTCCCCGCAAGAGTTTGAGGACTGCCTGCGCATCAACCTGATGTCCTCCTTTGGTGTGCTGCGCTCCGCTGCCAAGGTTAGAATGACGCGGGTGGGGTGCTTAGTGTGCGTTCTGTGGTGCTGTGACGGGCTGGGATGTGAGGCGGATGCATGCTAGCGTGCTGTGATCTACGGCTTACGTCATGTCGCACTTTACGTTTACACCTCGAGGAGCGTGCACAGGTGGTGGGCTCCACCCGATGTACGCGCTTACCCAAACCTGCATGCCCACCCCCCTCACAAGCCCGGTTGTTCACAGCGGCGCTGGTCTCACGTCGGCGGCCAATGTGTTGCACCCCTGCCCTGCAACAACAGGTGATGATGCGAAAGGAGAATGGCGGGGGCAGCATCGTGTTTTGCTCATCAGCGGTGGCCCGCCACGGCATCCCCAACCACGAAGCCATTGCAGCAGCCAAGGTGGGTGTGTCACCCAAGCATGGGGCTTCTTCTCATACCGTACTGTGGTGGGTTTCTGGGCCTGTGTGTTTTGAGTGCGCAAAGTGTGGGAGGTTCTCTTCTGACGAGGCTGCCAGGGTTGGGTTCAGCACAGCAGCAGGCGGTGACAGCTACACCCCCCCCCCCCCCGCGTGCGCTTGCAGTGGTGCACCCCGTGTGCGCCACAGTGCAGCGGGGCGGCTGCGCTGCAGGGGAGTCATGTGTGCGCTACCGATGCGTGCCTGTGCGCGCCAGCTGCCATGCACAACGCGCAGCCTGCACCCGCCGCCATCGCAAGGCAAGGCAAGGGCCACTGGCATCCACTGACGTCGTGCTCTCGCCCCTGCCTCATGCCGCAGGGCGGCATCGCGGCCATGGCACTGAGCGCCGCTGCCACCTACGCACCAAAGGTGGGCCCTGCCCCTGGCTGCTGGTGTCTGGCTTGCTGGGCACCTGCCTGGCTGGCTGCATTGAACGCCTGCCTGCCTGCTGTGGCTGCTGTGGTCACTCACCCTCCAGCACGCCACCCACACCACATCCCTTGTGTGCCCCAAGCCCTCCCCGCTCCCCCGCCCCGCTTTCGTGCTCCTTTGCCCTTTCTTCCCCAACCCCGCTCCCCCTGTACTCCTCCTCCGTCCTACCTCCTCCGTTCTCCCTCCCCTCCCTCCAATCCCTCTGCCCCCCTCCCACCTGCTGCTGCCCTCAGAACATCCGTGTGAACTGCGTGGCGCCTGGGCTCACCCGCACACCCATGACCGCACGGATCACCGGTGAGGTCGGCAGGCAGGCGATTGTGGTACTGCGGTTGGTCCCGCCGCCAAGGGGGTGCGTGCTGGGGCAGCTGCATTGTGGACTGTTGGCCGAGGTGCTGCCGGGCTGGCCGGCTGGCTGGCTGGCTGGCTGGCACTTCTTTTTGGGGCCTGAAGTGCCAACTCCTAGGGCCTGGTTCTGAACTGTGACTGTGAGTTCAGCACATGCACGAGTGTGTGGCTCATGCAAGCTCAGCAGCCGTGAGGTGAGGTGAGCACCCCCCCCCGGTTGTGGCACTCGCCATGAGGCACCGCAGCTGCTACGCCCCATGCACCAGTGTTTGCCCTCATCCCACCCCCGCAGGCAGCGAGGCGGCCCTCCAGGCCAGCGCCGCCATGCACGCCCTGAAGCGCATGTCCGCTCTGCCCCCGCCTGCATTCTCCCACACACCAATCGATGTGACCCCACTGCAGGCAGCGAGGCGGCCCTCAAGGCCAGCGCCGCCATGCACGCCCTGAAGCGCATCGGCGAGCCTGGGGAGGTGGCGGCTGCCATCGCCTTCCTGCTGGACCCACGCAACAGCTTCATCACGGGACAGGTGCGCTATGTTGTGCTGTGCATGCTGTGCACCCAGTGCGTGGCTGCACCGCTGTCCCACGGCAGGTGTGCTGTGCATGCTGCCGTGCTGTGCATGCTGTTCTGTGACATGTTTTGCATGCTGCGCACACGGTGGGCAGCTGCCATTTCTTTCCTGCTCGGTCTCGCGCCGGGCAGGTGTGCTGTGCACGCTGTGCCCCTGGTCGGCTGCCACCACTCAGAAGCGGGGCCGCCCTGCCTAGCAGGGATTGGGGAAGGGCCCTCCCCCGCCTGTCATGAGGGGCGGTGTGCCCCATCCCTTGCGCACCAACCTGACTGGCATTGCCACGTGCTCCCTACACACCCACGCGCTGACCCCGCTGGGCTCAGCCCACCTTGTTCCCGCGAGCCCTGCTGGCCCGGCGTGGATTCTGACCGTGATTGCTTGGTTGATTTCTGGGTTGATTGCTTGGTTGATTGTTCCCCAATCCCTGTGCGCGCCCGCTGCCCTGCAGGTGCTTGCGGTTGATGGGGGCCTGGGCTCTGTGAAGGCGATGTGAGGCCTGCCAGTACAAGCTGCATACAGAGGCCAGGTGCTGGCTGCTCGTGACGGCATCACCGCTCTGCTGCTGGTGCAGCACGCTGCCTTCCTGTTCTCTTATCCGGTTATTGAATGGCCCGAAAGGAACTGTGTATTAAAGTGACGTGTAAATAAATACGCATATATTATCAACCAACAGGCAGTCTGTTGTTCAGGGACAGGTGTATGTGCACGGGTGGAGGAGTGCAACAAATTGAAGGACCTGTGTAGGACCTTGAAGGACATGTGCAACAACGGCAGACGGGCTTCGCTGCAAGGCCCCGGAAAGGCTGGCATGCGTGAAAGGGGGCCCGTCACGGGTGGCCAGGCATCCCCAAGTTCACAAGAAAGATAAAAGAAAGAGAAGCAGTCGTTCTGAGAATTCTTAGAAGGAAGCTCAGGCCCGTGCCCGGCAGGAGCATCAAGAGTGCAACAAGGGCAAAGTCGATTTCTTCGGCTGAAATAGCAACGCTGATGCCAAAGCAACGGCAACAAAGGTGTCACAACGTGCTTGTGCTGGAGTGAGTGAGTAGCGCAGATAGAGGGGAGGATGCTTGGGAGTGATGCGTGGGCAGGACAGACGCTGCAGCGCACGCGTTCATGTCGACTGTTGGGCACCGCTTGGGCTTGCGGACCAATCCCGGCCCGTGCCCGCAACTGTGAGCCGTCTTCGCAGGCTGCTGCGCCGCTCAAGGCGCACAATGCTCACGCCACAACGGCCAGAGTGGGCTGCAGGCAGGTATCGCATCACACCTTGGCCATTGTGGGGGAGTCTGGCGCGCTGAGCTTCAGGCCGGGCGAAGCGCTGAGCATGCTCTGCTCCTCCGGCGGCTGCAGCGCCACCCCGCCGTACCCACCGGCGGCACGCTCCTCCCGCCCCCGCTTCAGCTGCCCCGCTTCTTGGCACAGCGCCAGGCCTGGGCAGATGAACCAGGCCAGGGGGTCGCTGCAGGGCGCCTCTGCCAGGCCCTCCTGAGAGCGCAGGCGGGTGCGCAGGGGGGCACCCAGAGCCATCATCGCGCCGTTGTTGGCCAGGCAGCTAAGGCAGTTGAAAGCGCTGGCGGCGGCGGCAGAGGAGGCCACCACTGGCAGGCTGCCCAGAGTGGAGGTGAGGACGCAGCTGATGGCAAAGGGGAGGCAGAAGAAGGTGGCGGTGGAGCGCCAGAAGCTGCGGGGGAGGGGGGCAACGGGCGCAGGGGGTACGGGGGGGGAGGAGGATGCCTTAGTGAGGGTGTGATGCATGGGGTGCATGTGGGCAGGAAGCGGGCAGGCATGGTTGACGTGCAGGCGGAAGTTGAAAGTCGAGGCCGAAGGAGGAGGGAGTGGGGGTGCAGAAGGAGTGCTGGCACCGCAGGCATGGGACGGCAGGCATGCATGGGGTGGCGCTGTGTGGGGCGGATGCTGCCAGCGTGCACCCGGCTGACGTCAGGCAGGCAGGGAGTTGAGCGCCTGGGGCGGGCTTCCACTGCAAGAACTGGCTGCCCAGCAGCACTGCCACAGCTCCCCCGTGTGCATCAACACGCTATAGCAGCCTGTTGCCCAGGAAAGGGGGCCCGTGGCAAAAGAAAACTGCTGAGCGGGGTGGCGTTGCCGGGTGCATGCGTTGGCTGAGATCACCCACACGGCTCACCGGTCGTCATCCTCCACCTCCCGCTTGTTGGCGGCATACACCACGCAGGGGCACCAGAAGACGGAGCAGCAGGTGGACACGTCCCCGCCACACTCTGGGCCAGGGGGAAAGCAGCGGGAGGGGGCGTTAGCGCGGGCTTCAGTGCGGCAAGGTCCGATGCGGGCGGCGCGAGCGGCGGGTCCGAAGCCGGCGGCGCGGGGAGGGGGCAGAGCCGCTCAGCAGTGCGCGAAGCCCCTTCGCGCGCTGTCAGGCGCCATACTCACTCCAAAAGGGCACCCTGTAGCCCTGGGCACCGCCTGCTTCCAAAGCCATAGTGTGGCTGCGCGGTTGTCGGCCCCGCCGTGAACGCTGGCAGGTTGCCAAGGGGCTGACGAAAGAGATCAACTCGACTTGGAGGATTTGCAGGCTCCTGCGCAACGCAAGCGGGAATTTCTTTCCCTAGAGGAAGCTGTGTAGAAGTGTCCCGACCTGGTCCGGCACCCTCAAGAGCCAATCACGCTATGTCCGTGTGGTGCCTGCATGCCTGCATGGCTGGGCCCTGACCGGCCTTGCCGTCCGCTCAGAGGAAGACGCCCCCGCCCTGCTTGCGGAGCCCTGCAGGGACACCAGGCGGCCGGCCGCTCTTGCGGCCTGCCCGCCATGCACACCAGCCTGCTTGCATGTCTCTTTCTCTCAGTTGCACTGGAACCATTGCATGCAATGATGTATGCCAAGCGCAGCAGAAAGAAGTGATCCGCAGCACCAGGACTGTCGGGCTGTGCTGCCTGCCTGGGCGTCGCCCGCCACGGGCGCCGCGCCCCTTCCGCCGCTTTGGCGTACACACACTTCCATCCCAAACAAAGGGCCCCTCTCTGGTCAGTGGTGGGTGATACAAGATGGGCCTCGAAGCCCTGATGCTAGCAGGTAATGAAGTTCGGGAAGAATGCAGGGGGAGAAATTCAGATTGAGATGGTGTACAAGGGGCGGTGGGTGTCAGATGGGAGGCAGCCCTGCTTGGCACGGGCAGTTAAGGCGGGCCTGGCCCGGCCTTTCCGGCCCGAACCTTGTGCCTCTGCGGCACGTTGCAGTGACTGTCCGCAGCCACTCACTGCGTCGTCGGCTCTGCCTTCACAGCTGCAGGCTCCACCTTCACCCCGCCCCGCTGCGCCTGCTGTGCCTGCTGCGCCTCCCACCGGTCCAGCGCCTCCACCAGCCCAGCGCAGCGCGGCGTGCAGCGCACAAAACAGGCCGTGGAGATGCGGCGCCAGCCCAGGGCCGCAAAGCGCTCGCTGTTCATCACCACGTCGGCGGCTGGCGGCAGGTGGTCTTCGCAGAAGGCGTGGGGGCACCCCTCGCAACGGAAGAGCATGCCGCCCACCGCCTGCGGGGGGTGGCAGCGAGTGGGGGGCAATGCGGGTGGGGTGAAGGACAAAGTAAGCGGGGCAGGCAGGCAGGCAGGCAGGGCGCCACGCACAGCAGCTCGGCAAAGAAGCAAGACACTATTGAGGTGCACAAAGCAAGACACTGTCTAAGTAGGGAGACAGGGCCCACACCCACGGGGGCCAGGCTGGCAGTGCACTGAGTGCACCCGCACCCTATTGCACCCCACCACAGTACAATGCACGCCCCTGACAAGGCCCCCACACCCCCCACCTTCAACCTTTGCACCAGCGACTTGCGTGCGCACACAGCACAGGAGTGGTGCGGGCAGCTCCAGATGGCGGGCAGCTGGTCGGCATCCACGCCCAGGCACTCGGCATGGTACGCCGCGGGGCAGCCGTCGCAGCACACCAGGTCGCCACCGTCAAAGCAGACCTGCGGGCAGGCAGGCGGGCGGAGTGGGTGGAAGAAAGGGTAAATGGATCAGTGGGATGTGGGCGGAGCACAGGCCGGGGCGGTGTGCATCCCATGCTTCCCGGAACCCTGGCCAGTCCTGTCTCCTTACACAGGACAGCTCCCAAATCTACCGCTGTTTGGTGACGTGCCTGGCAAGAGCCAAGGGTGCACACGGCATGCTCCCTGGAACCTTCACCAGCCCTGTCCCTCTACACAGGGCAGCACCCAAGTACAATGCTGTCTGCTTGGTCACTGGTTGCTTGCCTGGCAGTAGTCCTGGTGGTCGTAGTCCCGCCCCGCCACCTGCTTGTTGTTCTTCTTCTGCCCCGCCTTGCCCTTGAGCCCCGCAGCCTCGCGATCAAACACGCTGGGCTCGCCATCCGCCATGTCGTACATGTTCTCCCGGAACACCGCGTACCCGTCGACCTGCGGGGGGCGGGCACAGGGTTTTGTTGTTCGAAAAGTGCGTACAACTTTACCTCGAGCAGCTTGTCCTTGAACTCTGCGTGCTTGCCTGCCCGCCGGGAGGGGTGTGGCGATGAGTCAGCAAGCTCACTGCATCAGTCACCCTCTGCCCTTTTGCCCGTCCTTTCCCCTTCTCTCCTCCAACAGCACCGGCGGCCACCCAAGGCAGGCACCTGTGTGTGCGCCGTGCCCCACGCAGAGGGGCGTGGCCAGCCTCACTTTTAAGCGCCACAGGGCTGGCAGGCTGGTAGCTATGGCATGACGGGCTGAAGAAAGCAAGCACTGCAACGGCAGCCCACCTGCACCAGCCGCTCCCGCCGCTCCCGCTTCCCCTTGCCGTGCGCCGCCCAGAACTCACGCCCAATGTCCTGCAGCAGGCCGCGGGGCCCAGGGCCAGGCACAGGACAGTGGCGCCTTGAACCGGGTGCTGGTGCGCCGCTGCTGCATGCGCTGCTAAATCAGCGTAAGAACAGCAATCCGGTGCTCTTGAAAGATGCCACGCAGCGTGGCGCAGCACATGCCTGCATACACACAGGGTGCACAGCGCACCGCAATGCTCCCTGCCTAGCTGCAGCATGCTGGTCTGCAAAGCTCAGGAACAGCACCGCACAGCCTAGCGCAGCCCAGCATAGCCTGCATGGCACAGCTCGGCCCTTGATCTCCCCAACCTCCCTCCCCCGCACCTTGATGCTCTCCACCTGCCGGTAGTCGTGCCCGCCGAAGAGGTGGCAGGAGAGGGGCTGCGCCTCTGCATCGAAGTTGGCGGCCGACGCCTTGGCCTGCACCAGCGGCAGTTGCCCATCCTCCTGCTTCACAGAGGCTGCACGGAGGCAAGGGGCCGGGGGTGTGCGGGAGGAAGGCATTGGAAGGGGAGGCCTGGGGGTGTGCATTGGAGCAACCGGGAGTATGCCAGGGGCGGCTGCCCCTTTATTCCTGTGGGACCGGGCTGCATGCAGGGCACAGACGCCAGGGAATGAGGTGCGGGCAGGCGAAAACAGCAGTGCAGTGGGG
This sequence comes from Micractinium sp. NFX-FRZ, assembly GCA_029339195.1. NCBI lineage: Eukaryota > Viridiplantae > Chlorophyta > Trebouxiophyceae > Chlorellales > Chlorellaceae > Micractinium > Micractinium sp. NFX-FRZ. Next base: position 44,281 of record JAPTJF010000440.1, on the reverse strand, counting down.
CAGTGTGCATGGAGTGGGGTGCGATGGGCACATGGCTGCGGGCGGTCTCCTGCCGCATTATTGCTGAGGCGGGAACAGGAGAGTGGGGGTACGCCCCTCCTCCCTTTGCCTCCCCACCAAGCCCCGGTGCCCACCTGCTGCCGCCGCGTGGCTGCTGCTGCGGTCGATCATGGAATCCAGCTCGGCGTCGCTGGGCGGCCGCCCCTCCTCGTTCTTGAAGATGCGGTCGCACCCAAAGCGCAGCATGCCCAGCAGCTCGGCACGGCTCAGTGACTCCACCTCCATGCCTGCAGGGGGCACATGGAAGCAAGAGGGTGAGGGCGGGGGAGGTGGCGATGGGATGCGCACACAGCGCGCAGCCTGCACAGCAGGGCATGCTTTGACCCGCCCAGAGCTGGCACCAGCCCGCTCACCGACCCGCGCTGTGCCCCACCTGCTACGGAGCCTCGGTTGACCATTTGGTCCAGGAACAGTTTCTTCTCGGCACGCATCTGGATGCGCTCCTCAATCGTGCCCTCCGTGCACTGCAGCGTGGCGGGAGGTGAGAGGGCAGGGAGGGAGGCTGGGGGCTGATTGAGTGGTGTGCATTTGTGAGGGAGGCCGGGGCACCACACAGATCGTACAAAGCAGGTCACCAAAGGGGCGGAAGGCTGGACCCGACGATCACAGCGCCGGCAGCAGCAGGGCGGTAGTGCACAGAGAATCGCACAGAGAAATGGCAACAGGCAGAGCCAAGAGACGACGGGGGGTGCCTACGCAAGAGGCAATCACCCACCAGGTGGAATCACCCCCAGCCCCAGCCACCCACTCACACACCAGGCGATACCTCCCCCAGCCCAGCCCAGCCCCACCCACACACCAGGCGGTACACGTGGACCGGCTTGGTCTGGCCGATGCGGTGCACACGTGCCATGGCCTGCAGGTCGCTCTGAGGGTTCCAGTCTGCAGACATAAAAGAAGAAGAGAGGAGGGAACTGTTAGTGCTGGCAGGGTGGTGGCAGTGCGCCATGGCAGGTCGCTCTGCAGGTTCCAGACTGTAGCAGATGAAAGAGCAAGGGGAGGGCGGAGGAGGAGGAGGGGTGAGATGCAACAGATGTACCACCCAAACACAGTTTCACAGTACCCACCCCACCTGAATCGTAGAGGACGACGGTGTCTGCTGTCTGCAGGTTCACGCCCAGCCCTCCTGCACGCGTGTTGAGCAGGTAGACAAACACGTCGCTGCCCGGGCGGTTGAAGAGCTGCACAGGGGGGCATGGGGCAGTGGAGGAGAACAGCGAGCAGTGTCAAGTGGGCGATAGTCAGCAGGTACGCAATGTGTCGCTGCCAAATTGGTAGCGCAGGAGTCTAGCAGCGGCAAAAGTGAGGAATGGGGCAGATGGGTTGCATGCGGTTGCTAGGGGGAGAAAAGCATGGTGAATGTGGCGGATAGAAATAGTGAGACACAGTGGGTCGCTAGCTCCGCTGGCAGAAAGTCTGCTGCTGGAGGAGCAGTTGGTGGACACAGGGTGCCACGCCTGCGCACTTGCACGTGCCCCAATATAAACCTCCGTCTCGCCACCCTGCCCTGTCGCACAGCAACAGCCACGAAACGAGACAGAGGGAGGCACACATACCTTGATGTCGATCATGCGCTGCACCCGGTTGGTGCTGCCATCGAGCCGGCTGTACCTGCAGGGAAGCACGGGCAGCACACCATGCCCCGCCAGGTCAGCCCTGGTGGCCGGCCCACAGCTAGAGGGCACCCACCCCGTGGGATGCCCTGACCAGGCGAGAAGGCAGGCAGGCCCTTTCCTGCCGTTCGTTCGCCCCCGCCACCTGCACTGCCGTTATTAAAAAACCCTGCCTCACTTGAAAATCCCCGCACCACACCCGCCCTTGCCTAGAAACCCCCCTCATCACCCCCTCACTTGTATCCCCGCATCCCCATGTAGTCCTCAAGGATGTCCAGCTGCATGTTGAACTGCCGAGAAGAGGAGGAGACACCATGGAGCGGGGTGGGGTGAAAGCAGGCACGTGAGGGGCGGGGCAGGTGAGGAGGAGGTGAGGAGGGCGTGCACGGTGGGGCTTGTGATCCCACAACCAAGCCTGTGCAGCCAGCCCTGACTCTGCGCAGTGCATGCTGTCCCCCGCCATCGAAACGACCGCCCCAGTCAAACTGCCCAGTCAACAGTTTCCTTTCCCAGAAAAGATACGCAGCACTTTGCTATCCTTTTGCCCACTGCCTGCTTCCCACCTGGCTGAACAGCACGACCCGGTGGCCGCGCGCCTTGAGCTTGCGCAGCAGCCGGTCCAGCACCTCCATCTTGCCCGACGCCTCCACAATGCTCTCGTCTGCTGGCGGGGCAGGCAGGCGGGCCAGGCAGGCAGGCACGGGGGCAGGTCAGCATAACGGCGCGCTCACAAGAGAGGTGTAAGATCTGTGTAGTGTTTTGTGCTAGCACCGGCAGGCTGTGCACCCAGGTGCTACATGCCTACCCGCCTTGGGTCACCACCACACCTGCCCTGCCCCCTCAAACCCACCCACCCGTGCTGTGCCCGTCGGAAGTTGGGCTTACCGCCCCGGGAACAGGAAGGGGCGGTTTACGCACTTTTGCAGCTGCCTGCTCACCAGGCTGTCATGGATTGGCCCCCATGGGCCCTCGCCCACCCACCCACCCGTGTTGTGCCCGTCAAAGTCTGGCTCCGCCCCCGGGAACAGGAAGGGGTGGTTCACGCACTTGCGCAGCTGCTGGACAAGCATCTGCGGGGCGGTAAGTGGAGGGGCAGGCAGGCAGGCAGAGCAGCATTTAGAGTGAAGACGGGAGTGGGAGCACGCGCAGCATAATTAAAAGTGCGGGTTGTAGGTGACCTGGCACAATCGAGGGCTCCAGGCATGCCTGCCAGTGCTGTGGCAGCTGCAACCCCTCATGCATGGCTGGCCCCAAGGGAAGGCCCCCCCTCCCCACCACCACGGCCCCTCCAGGCCCCGACCTACATGCAGCTTCTTGTACGAGGAGTTGTTGGGGTCGTACTGCAGGGCAGGAGGTGATGGGAAGGGGTGCTGTGAAGTGCAGTTTGGAATTCGGGTGCGCCCCCTGTTTCGAGGTCAACAGCGGAAGCTGGGGCCACAGCACCAAGCATGCAGCACAGCGTGCTTGACACGCAGTAGCTTGCGTGCACGGAAGCAATCACCCGCCCACCTTGACCTTGCCAGCCACCTCCTGCTCAATCTGCAGCAGCATCTGCGAATCCTTGGCCAGCAGGCGTCGGTACTGCACGGGGGCAGTGCATTGCACGTCAAGCCTGAAGGCAGCAAGGCGCTGGCCGGGTGCAGCGGTGCCCACCCAGCAACACTCAACGATAGGCGACAGGCAGCCCACGAGGAGGCGCGCAGGCAGGGGGGCATGCCAGCTGGCCGCCCTGCCCGGGAACCGAGGCTTACCCAGAACGTCTGCATGAGGCTGAGGGGGCAGTTGATCTTGGTTTCCACCAGGGGCGGCTGCAGGGGCGGGTGGGGCAGTAAAAGGCTGCAGGAAGTGAGGGAGGGCACTGGGAGGGAGGACAAGACAGAGCAGCAGCAAGGTGTGGAGTGCACTGCGTCCTCTGCTGTGCCACACAAGCCCGCCTGCCCGCCCGCCTCCCTCCCTCTGGTTGCCCGCCCCCTCCTGCTTCATTCCGTGGCCAAAATTGCCCTGCCTCCCTCCCTCCTGTGCCTGCCCCCTCCCCGCCTCACCATGCCCAGCTCCACCTCCTGCTTGAGGCGGCGCAGCATGAAGGGGCGCAGCATGCTGTGCGCCGCCTCCAGCCGCTCCACATCCACCTGCAGCTCAGCCAGGCATGAGGCAGCAATTGATGTTGACAACTAGAGAAACTGGGCGATGCGCCCAGCAGGCCCACATGGCTGGCTGGCTGCGGCTCGCCTCATCACTTGAGGACTCACTGCCACCCCCCCAATCCACTCTCTGCCCTCCGTCCTTAGTCCAACAGCGTCCAACATTCCACCACCCCCGCCTCACCTTGTGCTGGCCCAGGTTGAAGGCGTCATCAAAGGGCTGGCTGGTGGTGAACACGTCCGGGTAGAGGTACGACAGGAGGGCGTACAGCTCGTGCAGGTTGTTCTGCAGAGGAGTCCCCGTCAGCAGCAGCGTGTGCTGCCGCCTGCGACGAGAGGAGGGAGACAAGAGGGCAGGGAGGGCAAGGTGGTGATCAGGGGCGGCGGTAGGTTGCTAGGCCGGGGCATTGAAGCACGCAAAGGGGGCACCGCTGCGTCTGTGGCTGCGCCACGAGTGCAGCACATGCATGAACTGAAGTCAATGTGGTGTGCTTGCACGCTGAGCACGCTGCGCAAAGAGCCAAGCCCCCGCCAGCATGCACGACGTGCATGCATCCGACCTAGGTGCCAGGCATCCACTGAAGCCCTGCCCCCCACTCACTGGATGTGACGCATGGCGTTGGCCAGCAGCGTCTCTTCGTTCTTGATGCGGTGGCCCTGCAGGGGGGCAGCGCCAGGGGCGGGGCGGGCGGGCCCGAGTTAGGGCATACCGGACAGCGACCCCCACCAGTTGCTCAATGAGAAGACGGCTCGTCATCCTGTGACCTGCTCCCAGCCAGGTCCACAGATCTCACCCCACCCAACACCAACCTCACTGCCGCCCTCAACCCACCCACCCCGCCCCAACACACCTCATCCAGCACCAGGTAGCGCCAGCGCAGCGTGCGGCTCAGCGCCAGGTTCCAGTCCTTGCTCTGCGGGGACGGGACAGGAGAGCAGCGGGCACGAGGGAGCCGGTGCCAGGCAGTGGCGCTCGTGAGAAGATGGCCAGCCAAAGCAGCGCAGCGGGCAGGCAGAGCGGCAGGAGCCGGCCACAAACCCTGCACGGCGCTTGCAGGTGCGCCCACCGATTGTTCGGAGCTTGCTCCCAACTCCTCCCCCTTTTTCTTCACCTCCTTTTCATTTGCCCCACCTGCTTCTCCTGCTCCTCCATATCTGCTTGGCCGCCTGGATGTTCCCCTCTGCTGCCCCTCCCACCCACCCAGACCATGTCGCAGGTTGAGAAGGCAACACAAAGGAGCCCAGCTGGCTCCGCCTCCATGAGCGACCTCACCCATCTGCCCTCCCCTGCCCTCCCACCCACCCGGACCATGTCGTAGGTTGTGACGCCCACGTCAAAGGAGCTCGGCTGGCTCAGCACCTCCCGCTTGATGCGCGCCCGCTCCTCGGCGTCGCCGGTGTGCAGCCGCACCACGCGCATCTGCCAGGGCCAGGGAGTGACAGGTGCGACGGCTTCAGGTCAGGCCGAGAGCACCTTCGCACAGCACGGCAGGCAGGTGGGCAGACCATGCGCTGCCGCTGCTGCTGCTGCCGCCACTTGTGCATACGTAGCCCCTGGCAAAGCTGCCATTGTAAAGCAGGCCACATTCTCTACCACTTCGAGGCATACGTCCACAGGCATGCCTGCCCAGCCCACCCTACGCGGCCACCCTGCCTCACCTGCGGGCTCCACTTGGCAAACTCCGACAGCCAGCTGGGCAGCACCGAGAGGGGGACCACCACAAGGTGCGGGCCCTGCAGGGCGGGAGCGGGCCAGAAACATGGACACGTAGGCAAGAAGCTGGCATGGGTGCAGCCCTGTTTGTGGAGTCAATGCAGCAGCTTCACAGGGCTGCCTCCCATCTCTGCCCTCATCTTTGCTCTCGGCAGTGATTTTGCATCACAACAGACCAATCCTGCTTGCCCCTGCTGCGCAGGTAACAGAGGCGGGAGCGGTGCAGCACCGCCGAGTGCCCGCTCATCTGCCCAGGCCGCACCTCGACGCCCCGCTCAAACTTGAGGTAGGAGAGCAGAGAGATGGTCTGCAGCGTCTTGCCCAGCCCCATCTCGTCTGCGGGCAGGGCAGGCGGGCAGGCAAACGTCGCTCAGGGTGGCGACGGCAGCAGGCAGTAGGCAGCAGGAAGCAGGCGGGTCCAGCAGTGCAGGTGCCTGCAATGTTACACTGACCCTGCGCCCACCCTGGCCCCACCTGACAGCGCTTGCCCTGCGCTGCCCCACCCCTCCCCCGCCCCACCTGCCAGGATGGCGTTCACCCCCTGGTCAAACTTCTCCACCATCCAACGCAGCCCCTCCAGCTGGTACTCCCGCAGGCACGCCTCCAGGCACTCTACAGGAAGAGCGAGGGGGGGAGCAGGCCACCACGTGGCGGTATGAATGTTGATGCAACAAAAGACAAAGCAGCATCTGGTACTTGCGCAGGCAGCCTCCAGGCACTCTGCAAAGCAAGCCAGAGACCCGCCGACAATTGATGCTATAGAGAGAGAGTCAGAGGCAGAAGGAGCACTCTGCAGACACATGAGGCGAGAAGAGGTGAGTGTGTGGGGCAGGCAGGCAGCAGCAGAACCCACACAGCAACCCTCCCCACACCAGCGGCGCCAACACCCAACATTCGCATGCGGAGGCCCCAGCCCCCTGCCCCTCACCAGGCTGCCTCTCCACTGCGGGGGGCAGTGGCGGCAGGCCCGCCGCGCGGGCCGTGGCTGCCTTGCTGCGAATGCCGGCCGCCACGTCAGCAGCGATGAAGGGGCGCAGGACCTGAAGGGCGGCAGGTGAGATGGGCCAGGTGTGGCAGGCATTGTGGCGCTCAAACAGAGTGAAACCATAAAGGACGGTGCACCTGCGCCTGAGGGGCACATACTCTTCAAAGGCATGACAGCACTAGCGCCATGAGGAGCCCCAACCCCACGCAAGCACACATGCTCGAGCAACCCAGCCGCCTTGCACCCACCTACCCACCTCGTCCTCCCCAGCCCCGACACCCTCCAATCAAACACCGGACCACACCCTGCCTGCCTGGCCCCACCCACCTCCAAGTGCGACTCCAAAAAGACCGCCCGCTGCCCCTGCATGGCCGCTGCATCTGCCTTCACTGCCGCATTGTGCGCCAGCACGTCGGCCCGGGTGGCGGCGCCCTTCAGGGGTGACGTCCCCGCCCCCGCCTCGCCCTCCCCATCGCTGCCATCCTCCTCGCCTGCCGCTGATGCTGCCTTGCGCCGCTTGGCTGGGTGCTGCACAGACACCCAGTTGGAGGACGGGCCGGCAGCAGCGCCCTGTGCCGGCTTTGTGCCTGGGGACGAGGGAACGGACGCGCGGGACTCAGAGAGCAGGCAGGCGAGAGCCGGGCAGCGAGCTCGGCAAAACACTTGCCCAGCAGTCACAGGAAGCAGGCATGCCGACAGCCAGCAAGCCGGCCAGCCTGATCGCCACCAACAGTGCACCAGGCAACAGCTGGTCCCGCCCATTGTGGCACCCTGCCTGAATCGGCGCACCCAGCTTATCCCCTGTCCAACTCCAGCCCGCCCAGACTAGCACCCATGCTGCCCTGTCGATTTGACCAGCACCCAGCACCCAGCACCCGGAGCCCTGCCCTGAACACCATCCTGGGCCCACTCACACCCCATGCTGCCCCACCCCGCGCCCAGCACCCAGCACCCAGGTCCTGCAGGGCTCAGCCCTATCCTGGGCCCACTCGCCGCCCATGCTAGCCCACCCAGCACCCGGCACCCGGAGCATGCCCTGGGCTCGGCCCCATCCTGGGCTCACTCACACTCCATGCTGCCCCACCCAGCACCCAGCACTCCGGCCTCCAGCACACAGGTCCTGCCCCACCCTGGGCCCACTCACGGGCCAGCTCCTGATCAAACACCGACCGCTCCCCGCCCTCCAGGTCGTAGCAGTTGAGCTTCAGCACCTGCTGGCCGTCAATCTGCGGGAGCATTGGGAGGCAGCGCAGGCAGGGCATGTGTGGAGGTGAATGGGAGGCACAGGAAGCTGGATGGGTGTGATGGGTGTGGGCGGGTGATTGGCAGGCAGTGCAAGCAGGAGGGGTGTGAGTGAACGAGTAGAGGCAAGGCAGACATGGCTGTGCTTGGGTGGTGAAGCAGCATACGCTCGGAGAAAGCAGGGCTATGCAGGATGCAAGGCATGGCATGGCGTGACGCAGCACCCACAAAGACAGGTCCCCCACCGCCGCCCCCTCCCGGCAGCACCCACTCACGGTAACGAGCCGGCTCTCCCGCTCACGCGCCGACCGCCGCACCAGCATCGTCTGCAGGGCCCCCTCGCTGCTGGAAGAGGGAGACAGCTCAGCAGCTGCAGCCGCAGTGCCCTTGCCCTTGCCAGCCTTGCCGCCCTTGCCTCCAGCGGCTGCTGCCGTGGCCGGCGCGGGCTGCGCCGCCGGCTGCGTCAGCGTGCGGAGCTTGATGGTGGCGGGCAGACGGGGCAGGGGGCGGGGGTGCCATTGCCCTGCGACATACACCTTGCCCCGCCGCACCCGTGCCGGATCATCCACCCACTTGCGTTCACCGCTTCCTGTGAAGTACACGCGCAGCCCCTGCTGGGTGCAGCGATCCAGCACCACGGCTTGCCACCAGATGTCAGACTCCTCCACATCCACAGTGTCTCCCGGCTGCGGGGCGGCAAGATGCGGCAGGGAGGCACAGTGTGAGGATGCAAGCGTGGGAGGCGGGTCGCCGCCGGCGCCTGCCGCCGCTGGCACCAGAATTTCAAAAGGCAGGAGAGCCGCTGGCGACGTTGCGCGTAGTCCAAATGCCCACCTGGTACTCCTGAAGCGTTGCGGGAACCAGGGGCTGAGCGGGCCGCACGCGCAGGCTGGAAAGGGCGTGGTGCTCGACTTCAAGCTCGCCGGTCTTGCTGTGGAAATCTATGAAAGAAAAGGTCCCTGTGGCCACTGCAGCGAAGTGCTCGTTGTCTGCTGCGGGGTCGAGGATGGCGGTAAGTTTGCACCGAAAAAAGCAGCCGGCGAAGCCCTGGTGGGCAGCGCCTGCCACCTCGCAGGAATCCCCTAGGGCGAGCATGTTGAATGGCCTTGAACAAGGTGGGCGCCTGAGCGGCATGCATTCAACGGCGGGCGGCGGCGCCGCCGCCGCCACCACCAGGTGGGCGCAGCACAGCGCAGCGCACAGGGGAACAGGTGGCCCTGGCAGCATGAAGTGGCTTGAGGAGATCCAGCTTGCATGGTTGTCTAACTAGCACTGGACACATTAAAGAGACATTTTGGCAAACCAATACGCTAGTCTAGGGAGCCAGAGCAAATAATGCCTTGGGCTTGCAAGTGCCGCCACCCCGCATCAAGCAATTCAACATGCAACATGGAACGCCAATTGCTGTGCACGGGTCATGCCGTCACCTCAATGTCTGCCGCTGCCGGCAGGTGCTGCAGGTGCTGCAGTTGCCTGCTGCGCCGCGCCCGCCAGCCGCGCCGCCCCCTGCGCCTGGCACACACGCCGGTGCCCCGCCCGCCAGTCGGCATGCGAGCAGGCGGTGGAGCAGTAGTAGACGGCGCGGCACGCGCTGCACCGCTTGCACCCCTTGCCCTCGCCCGCACCCGGCCCGCCCTCCAGGGCCAGGTTGGCGCAGCGCAGGTTGGCGCAGCTGCGGGCGGCGGCCGCCTGTCCCAGCGCCAGCCGGTCGGCCGCCTGCTGCTCCGGCGCCCCCCACTGCCTGAGCAGCACTGCCGCCAGGCGCTCCCAGCGGGGCAGCAAAGGAGCGATCTGCCTGGCCTGCACGACCTCGCCAAGGGCCGGCAGGTTTTCTAGGGCCGCCTGCAGGTCAGAGAGCCTCTGTTGGCACTGCCCCTGCTGCTGCTGCTCCTGCTCCTGCTGCTCTGCTGTCTCAATGGCCGCGACTAAAGCACTGGTACTGCTGGTGCTGGCGCCGCTATTCTGCTGCATGCTCAGCTGGCATGCTTCGGCCTGCAGCCTTGCAACTTGTGCCTGAGCGGTGTTCACCAAAGCGTGCACCAAGGTCACACACAAGTGCATCCGCGACACGGCCTGCAGCAAGGGGTTGCAGAATGCGGGAGCAGCAGTGCTGAACAGGTGGCCGATGGCAGGGAGGGCAGGCAAGCGCAATCATGCTCTTGGGTACCCTTGCAGTGGACGGGGGCAGCCATGCTAGCCTCAGGAAGCACAAGCACCCACGTCTGAGCTCCCCGCCTCTCCATCGCTGCAAGCAGCTGGAAGCCAGCGTCACCAGCCGTTGCTACATACTCGGCCACACCACTGATAATAAACATGACTTGCACTCACCAGCTGAAGCTTGGCTTCACCACTCTCGTCGCTGGCTGCTGCTGCTGCCTCGGTCGCCGCCCCGCGCGCCCACAGGGCCTCCTCAAAAGACAGGACCTCCCGCAGCAGCCAGCCCAGCAGCCCGGAGGCAGCCAGGGGCGGTGCCATGCGTGCGTTGAGCCCAACCAAGGGGGTCGCAGTCGCCAGCGCGTCTACAGCCGCACCCATGTCAGAGACGGACTGCGAGGCAGCAAAGCCGCTGGGGCACTTGGTGCAAAGTAGCCACGTGCGGGCAGGCAGGCGGGCAGGCGGGCAGGCGGGCAGACACACGGGCCGGCAGGCAGGCGGGCAAACACACAGGATGGCAGGCAGGCGGGCGGGCAGACAAGCAGGCAGGAGACAGGCGGGCAGGCTGGCTGGTGGTCTGCGAAGACATGTAGGCAGCAGGTATATGCAGTGCCCACCATGTGCTGCCGCGGCTCCAGTGTTTGCTGCAGCAGGGCTGTGAACAGCTCGTCCCCCGCCACTGCTGTGCAGTGTACCGCAACCAGGCCTAGAGCTGGTCTGGCTATGTCGGTCAGCCAGGCGACGTTGCCGGGTGCTGACCTGCCTGCGGCACCGCCAAGGCCGGCAGGCATAGACGGCAATGCAGCCTGCAGCACGGCCCAGTGCGCTGCGCACATTGCTGCCAGCTGGAGGCGCCTGCACACAGTGGGGACGGCATTCCCCTGAGCACGCGGAAAGAAGTGTCTTGTGTTGGTGCCAGCCACGCAGGGTGCAGAACGGGCAACAGAGAGGGGAGAGAGGCAGGCACTCCTCGTCAGCTCACCCGCTGCCGCATTCGTCGGCACGCGGCGTGCCCGCGCACGCTGCTGCCAGCACGCTGTGCAGGCCCAGCATGGCAGCGTTCACCAGGCGGTGGAGGAGCTGTGCAGGCTGCGCCTCTGCCACGCCGCCCTCTGCAGCCGCAGCCGCCGCCAGGAAGTGCACACTGCGGCAGCCGGTGGCGTGCAGCTGCTGCAACTGGCTGGCACAGGCACCGTCTGCTGCCGGCGGCACAGCGGTGGCAAGCTGTGGCCCTCCTTCGGCCCATAGGGCCAGCACTTGGGACAGCAGCTCGCTTGCACCAGGCCAGGCTGCTTCCGCCCCCGAGGGAACGAGTGTCGGCAGCATGCGCAGGCACGCGTCAGCTGCCGGGACCCACTCTGCCAGGCGCTGCGCATCCGTCAGCGGCAGCCGCCTTGCCAGCTGCAACAGCTGGGCAGCACAGGCTGCAGCATCGCTCAAGTGCTCCTCATCTGCCGGCTGGCTGGCTGCTGCCAGCGCAGGAACCAACGCTGCCATGCGCGGCAGCAGCCGCAGGACTGCCGCCGCCACTGCCTCCTGCTCCTCCTGCAGATCGGCTGCTGTTGCCGCCTGCCGCGCTGTGCCGGCCACCGCTGCCGCCAGGACTGCCATCAGCCGGGCCACCGCAACGTGAGCAGCTGCAAACTGCTCCTGCTGCCAGCTGTCAGGCTGGGTGGGCGGCAGCGCCGCTGCGATGCGGCGCACCGACTCTAGCACACCTGCAGCGCCTGCCTGCCGCATGCAACACAGCGCCTGCCTGGTGTTGGCTGGGCCGTCGCCAAACGCAGGAGATGTGGCACCGCCCAGGAGGCCCCACAGCACCGACGGCAGCAGACCCACTTGCTCGAATGCCTCCGCCGCTGAGTCGCCGTTGCTGCCTGACTGTGCCGCTCCTGCCTCGATGGCTGCAGCTAGCATGGGCAGCATGCGCTGCAGCACCACATGCAGCAGCACCCGCCGCGTGTCGGGGGCGGCAGCCAGAGCAGCGGCGTGCCTGGGCTGGTCTTCGCGGAAGATCAAGAAGCACAGGCTGGCCAGGTGCTCGCTGGCAATGCTGGTTCGCCCATCTGCACAGCAGCAGGAGAACAGGGTCCAGGGGGAGCAGTTGTGGGAACGGCTAAGTGTCCGAGTGTGAGTCGTACATTGGCCAGAGACCTGCTGTGCGTGCAGGCGACACGAAAAGGGTGCATGCAAGGGACACCCTTGGAGTGCACGGCGCCAGCAAGCAGCCAGCCAGCTGTCCCACCAGCCCAGGCTACCTGTATCGCTCCACGCCCAGAGCAGCGTGTTGCCAACGGCTGCCAGCCAGGGGAGCAGCTCTGAGGGGCGCCCGCCAGACTTCGCCCACACCAGCAGCAGCTCCATGCCCCCCACCATCTTAAGCAGCTTGGCAGCGGAAGCAACAGCTGACAGCTGGTTGACGGTGGTCGAGATCAGGGAGAGGCGGTCCAAACCCTGGGCATGCGAGGGCTGTGCCACCGCGCCACCTGCCCTCGCCTCCTGTGCCCCGCGCTCCAGCTGCCGGCGGCCGGCATGCAGCACCAGGGGCAGGCTGCCGCCCACCAGGCGGAATGCTTCGCTGCGCTGCAGCTGCGCTGCCATGATGATGGCAAATATGTGGCTGGCCACAATGGCGAAGCAGGCGCCCTCCAGCAGGTGCTCTAGCGGCTCTTCATCCAGCTGGTGGCTGCAGCCAGCCAGCGCAGTGTCCAGTCTTGCCAGCCGTTCGGCCAGGGTGAGCAGCTTGCTGCGGGCAGGGGTGGGGTGGGGCCAGCAGAGAGCGGACGGAGTCGGACACAGGGTGGCGGGAGCGGTTGAGCACCAGGCATGAATCAGGGGAGGCAGGGGCAGGCTGGCCGGCAGGCAAGCCGGCCGGCAGGCAGGGAAGCGAGCATCTCACCCTATCCAGCGTGGGTCTGCATGCAGGTCAGCTGCATCCACCAAGCGGTACAGCTCGGCAGCCGATGCGTGGATGCTGGCAATCTGCTCCACTGTGGTGGGCAGGCTAGAATCCACGGCAGTGGGCAGGCTGGAGAAGAGATCTGCCAGCTGGTCCAGCAGCTGCGGCACCCGGACGGAAGCGCCTGGGGAAGTCGACATGTGGATGCAATACACAGTTCGAGACCGGAACAATGATGCCAACCCTGCATGGCAGGGCAGGCAAGGAGAAGCGGGCAGGCCGGTCGCGGCGGCGCCGCGGCGGATGGGGGGCGGGAGGCGGGAGGCAGCGCAGCACGGCTCCATCCATTGACCGTGGGGCTCGCTGCAAACCTCGTGAAGTTGCGCGGCCAGTAAGGGTGGTATGATGCGCCGTGTTGCACAGGAGGAAGCTTTTGAACACGCAGCCAGGGCTCCCCGCGGTGCTGTCACTGCCAGTCACCGCTTTCGAACGCCAAGGCGAGCTGCAATTGGCATGCCGCGCTGCAAATTGCATGCCCGCCAGCTAAGATGGGAAACGGCCTTTCCACCCGCCCCGCCGCTTCCGTCCCTTTGGGCCACAGCATTTCAAGGTGTGGGTTCGCTCGCCTCCAAAGCCGTCCCCAGTAAAGGTCGCTTCTCACGCAAACATTTTAAATATCAGACCATGATGAGAAATCTACAGACCAAAACACAATGCAGGGACGTGTCGACTGGTCATGTCGCCACCTGCGCCCCTCAGCCGCTGCCGGCAGGCGCTGCAGCTGCCTGCTGCGCCGCGCCCGCCAGCCGTGCCGCCCCCAGCGCCTTGCACACCCGCCGGTGCCCCGCCCGCCAGTCGGCATGCGAGCAGGCGGTGGAGCAGTAGTAGACGGCGCGGCACGCGCTGCACCGCTTGCACCCCTTGCCCTCGCCTGCACCCGGCCCGCCCTCCAGGCCCAAGTTGGCGCAGCGCAGGTTGGCGCAGCTGCGGGCGGCGGCCGCCTGTCCCAGCGCCAGCCGGTCGGCCGCCTGCTGCTCCGGCCCCTCCCACTGCCTGAGCAGCACTGCCGCCAGGCGCCCCCAGCGGGGCAGCGAGGCAGCGGTACGGCTGGCTTCCAAGGCTTCCGCTGCTGCCGGTACTGGGGGCAAGCTGGCAAGAGCTGCCTGCAGGTCGGAACGCCACTGCTGCTGCTGCTGCTCCTCATCCTCCTGTGGTACATCACAATCTCCGTTGCCGCTGCTCTGGCCAGCGGCCTGGCTGCTGCCCTGCTGCGGCTCGCTGGCTGCCTTCTGGCCTGCCTGCTGCAGGGTGCTGAGCGCACACATGACCAGGCCGAAGCGTAGCCTGGACTGCAGCAAGGGTTTGCCGAACGCGCAAGCGTGATGGAGCAAGCAGTGCTGAGCAGAGGGCCGATAGCAGGGAGGGTGGACGGCGCAAATTGCGCGACGACCCGCATGTGGCGGGAGCTCAACGCATGCATGTGCAGCGCAAGCGCAAGTAGGGATGTGACGCAGCAGCCTTTGCAAGGCAGCGGAAGACACTGGCATTCTGGTTTGACATCCAGCGGTGCAACACAATCACCAGCCAGTCAGCAAGGCGACCTTCTGCCCAGCAGCCAGCGGGCGTTTGCGGCGGCACACCAACCGCCAGCTCACCATCTCCAGCATGCTCTCCGCTGCAGCGTTGCCCGCTGCTGCCGCCAGCGAGGTAGATATCATCACCCCATAGTCCCCCATCATCTCATCCCTCAGCAGCAGCCGGCCCAGCAGCCCACAGTCGACGAGCGCGGCTGCCAGGCGGGGGTTGTTGCCGTGGGCGACAAGCGTGCTGACCATACTCAGAGTGGCGCTGGCTTCGTGCTGCTCGGCGAGGGTCTGCAGGCAGGCAGGGTCGGCGCACCAGGCAGCATGGGTGGGAGCACAGCACAGCCGGCACAGCATGGCGTGTGCCAGCCATATGGCCAGCACGAGCGTGCCACTTGCCCAAGCGCTTCAACGAGGTGCTGGCTTCAGACAGGCAGGCAGGCAGGCAAGCAGGCAGGCATCTGGCCACCTGGCATAGTGCCTGGCATGGGCATAAGAGCACAGCAGAGCAGTACAGCGAGGTACACATGGCAGCCACCTCCGATGCAGGAAAGGCAGGCAGGCGGGCACCAGTGCCGGCCAGCAGCAAGGTGGCAGGAGGATAGGCAGCGGGCAACTCAGTCAGCCGGCCAGCCAGCAAGCGGGGAAGCCGGCAAGAGAGCTGAGGTGTCGCTCACCATCTGCTGCTGCGGCTCCAGGACTTGCTGCACCAGCTCCACAAGCTGTGGGTCCCCCACAGTTGCCGGGCAGTTGAGGGCGACCACTGCCAGTGCCCTGCCGCCCAGTGAGTTTTGGCACAGCCCACTCACGCTGCCGCCCAACAATGCGTGGCCTGCTGTCCCCGGCCGGCCCGCAGGCATGTGCGGTGCAGCAGCCTGCAGCGCCGCCCAGTGCGCCGCGCTCATCGCCTTCAGGGCTGGGGCACTGCGAGGCGAGAGGGTCAAGCAAGGGCAGCATTGTGTATGTTGCAGCCAGGAGTAACGCTGCAGTCATTCCAAGGTGTATATATATATATACATAACGCTATATATATATAATGCTGAGCTGCCATGACGCAGTTGACCAGGTGCCGCACAAACGGAGGCCCCGCTGCCGGAGCCGCCCTGGCCAGCTGCAGGAAAATGCACTGCCTGGTGCCAGCTCAGCGCTCACTCACCTCTTGTCAGTCATGACAGCGCATGCTGACATCAGCACGCCGTGCAGCCCTTCAAGAGCCCAGGAAACCATCTCGCCATGTGACAGCCCTGTAGGCAGCCGCGCCGCTCCGCTGCCGGCTGCTACGGCCGCCGCTGCCAGTAAGTGCACGCTGCGGCAGCCGGTGGCGTGCAGCTGTTGCAGGCGGCCAGCAACAGCTGGCGGCATGCCTGCTCCCCTGCGCGCCAACACAGCTACGTTCAGCGGGTGCGAGCCTTTCACCCACATGCGCAGCAGGACAAGTGGCAGGCCGCCGGCGCCGTCTGTGCGGCGTGCCCACGCTGCGGCGCGCTGCGGCGTGAGCAGCGGGAGCAGGCGCAGCCCCGCGTCGGCAGCTGCAGCCCACTCTGCCAGCCGCTGCGCATCAGTCGCGGGGAGCGTGTCGCCGGACACGAAGACGGCGACGCAGGCGGCAACGGCTGCGCCCAGCTGCGCCTCTGAGCAGTGGCCGTCTGCTGCCAGCGCACGTGCCTCTGCTGCCATCACCGGCGCCAGCCGCAGCACTGATGTCACCGCCGCCTCATGCCGCCCTGCGCCGCTCCCTGCCTCCGCCTGCTCGTTCACCATCCCAGCAACCACCTCGGACAGCATTGTCAGCAGCTGGGCAGATCCCAGGTGCGCGCCTGTGAACAGCGAAGGCTCCCAGCCCTCGGGGCGGGCCAGCGGCAGCGCCGCGGCGGCACGCTCTGCCGACCGCAGCACGCCGTCGTCGCCGTGCGAGGCTTGCAGGCAGGCCAGGAACTCCTCCACTCCTGGGTTGGAGGTTGTGGACGCTTCAACCATGCCGCACGACACGACGCTTTGGAGCGCCGGCGCCAGCAGCCTCACAACGATCAGCGCCGGCTCGTCTGCCCCCTGGAAGCCGCCGGCCGCGCCACCGCCGGCTGGTGCGGCCGTCAGCGCCGCCAGTCCCGGGGCAAGTGCAGGCAGCACGTGCTGAAGAAGCAGGCGCACCAGGGCGCGCTGTGCACGAGGCGCTGCGGTGAGGGCGGCGCAGTACCCGGGGAGCTCGGTGTCTTGAAAGACCAGAGTGCACATGAGGACGATGTTGGCGCATCGGAAGAGCTGCAGGCGGTCGCCTGCACGGCAGGGAGGGCAGGAGGTGTGCTCAGACGCAGCTGGTGTGACGGGGCGAAGCAGGCAGGGCAGGCGGTGTGTTCAGACGCAGCTGGCATGATGGGGCAAAGCAGCGTGCGGTGGCGCCAGCTGCTGCAGCTGGTCGGGCAGCATGCGCACCACGACACCTCTTTGGTGGCTGCTGCTGCTGCTCCTGCTGCTGCTGCTGCTGCTGCTGCTGCTGCAACCCGGTGCTACTGCGCCACCCTGTCAACGCATGCACCCACCTGGGCGCAGCACCAGCAGCAGTGCATCTGCTTCCGCCGCCAGCCACGGCAGCAGCTCCGAGGGGCGGCCCGAGAGCGTGCAGCTCCATGCCGCCAGCAGCCGGGTGCCCCCCACCCGCACGATTTGCTGTATGGCGGAGCACACAACTGCCAGCTGGTTGCAGGCGGCTTCGTCCAGCAGGCGGGGGTCGTAGCCAGATGGGAAGGCGGAGCCCTGGCGGGGTGCAGCCGAGGTGGGTGCTGGCCGCCGTGCTGCATTGCCGCCGCCGCCCCCCCCGCCAGCGCCGCTCCTCGCCCGCTCCATCCACAGCTCCACCAGCCGCCGCCCCGCGTGGAACAACAGTCGCAGGCTGCCTCCCAGCATGTGAAGCGCGTCGTTGTGCTGCAGGCGCGTCTCCAGCGGGGTGGCGATGCAGGTCATGGCCATAACCGCCAGGCATGCTCCGCCCACGAGGGGCTGCAGGATCGGCAGGCCGGGCGGTGGGCTGCTGCGGGACAGGGCGCGGTCTACCGCCGCCAGCCTGTCAGCCAGGGCCAGGAGCTTGCTGCAGGCGGGCGGGCAGGCAAGGAGGGGGCGACAGGTGATGCCACGTGGTGGGTGGGGCAGGTGGCCATGGGAACGGGTGTCCGGCCGTGCCACCCGGACAGCCAGTGAGCGGGTGCTGCGCCGTTTGGCATGCAGGCATGCAGGCAGGCTCGAAGTCGCACCTGACCCATGCCAACTTTGGGGCGTCGATCGGCGAATGCACAGCCGCTTTGTGCAGCGCATTGGCAGCTAGGTAGATTTGGTCGGCTTCATCCTGGCTGGCCGGTGGGCGCGCCAGCAGGGCGATGAGGCGGTCCAGCAGCTGTGGCACCCTCCGGGCTGCGGCTGCGGCATCCGCCATTGAAGATGCACACTCGACGCTACCGTACAGGGGAAAAGGAGGGGGCCTGGGCTTGGTGTGGCCGGCGCAGCCAAGCGCAAGGGCGACGAGGCCCCTGCCACAGAGGGCGGCGGGAAGGTGGCGGGGGGCCGGCGGAGGGCCGCCTCGTGTCGTTACGGGTGCAACGGCGCGCACCTCCTTTCAATACCACGCACCCTCGCTCCCTTCAGGCTCCGCTAAGCAGGGTCCAGCGGCTCGGCAGCAGGCACTTGCGCGGCAGCCCAGCTGCGGAGGGCTCCAAACCTCCCCAAGTCGGAAACAACACGGCAGGTGACGGGGGAGGACTGCAAGCGCCAGCAGACAGCGGTGGCGCGCCCAGTCACCATCACCCGCCTGGCCGCCAGCAGCTGCAATGTGCATCCATGCCGCTCCTCCCTTCGGCGCTCACTTGTTGGGTCCCGCAATCAAGATGGCTCTGCATGACATTCGCGCTAGATTTTATGCAACACAGGCGGCAGAAGGCATATAATTTTACCGCTGTCCGGCGCAGGCGGGGACGTCGGGGGGCTTGCCTGCGGGCGTATGGTTGGTGGATCACGCACTGCATGGGCAAAGGCCACCGATGTCACCTGGTTGGACACCATCGAGTTCGGCTGGATATTTTTTGTGCTCCTTGACAAAACCTCGGCATACCTGCTACGGGAAGAAGGGGCACCGGGTAATCGAGCGCATCAAACATAGAGGCCCCTGCTCTCGTCGACACTTCTGCATCCTACATCAGCATATAGGACTGTCTGAGCACCTCCAGCAATGGTGAAGTGGAGGAGACATGTGCATGCGGGCTCACCCAGGCAGGCACACGTGGGTGCAGTATCCAGGGGGATTAGGCGAAAACTGCCCAAGAGGTAGGCTTATCATTCGCTGAAGACTTTCTATTCTTGCAAATGGGATAGCTGCAAGGGGCTCCTTAAGTTTCCACTGGAACCAGTGCTGCCACTGAGGCAGCCCACCACTGGCAGCAAGAGCTGTCCGGCCCCTCGTCCGAGAGTCTGTGCTGGCAACTGTGGTCATTCATGATGCAAAGCCGTGATGCATATCACCACTGCGTGCACGCTTTGGCAACCATTGTTGTCTTCACAAATGACGTTATGGGCGGCAGCAGCGGCCAGGTGCCCCCAAACTGGCCTGCGGGCGCACCCGCCCAGCCAACTGGCGCCAGCTGCGCCGCCGTCGCCGCCGCCAAAAGCCCCTTGGGCCGGAGGTCGGGGCCATTGTCCTGGTGTCTCGCCGACATCGCCTTTTTTGCTTGGACGCCTCGCCTTGACGTGCCTAGTCCGGCTCCGAGCTGAGCTCGCTGCCCGCAGCGCGCCAAGCTGCTGCGACACGCGCTTATTCGCAGCCTGCTGCGCACGGAGGCAGCAGGTGTCGCCGCCGCTCACCAGTCAAGCGGCCGACCGGTGCCCCGCCGCTGCCGACCCGCCGCCACCGCCGCCGCCGGCGTGCGCACCCCGGCAGCCATGGCCGCCCGCACCCTGCTGGCCTTTGATTTCGATTGGAGCCTGCTGGAGGAGAACAGCGACACTTTTGTGATCAAGGAGTTGGGGGCTGATGAACTGTACAAGGCCTCAGCAGGCATGCCGTGGACGCAGCGCATGGACCACGTCCTGCACGTGAGTTGGTGGTGGCTTGGGGACGCTGTGCCATGCTGTGCAGTCTGTGCTGCGCTGTGATGTGCCGTGCTGTGGTTGATGTTGTGGATGCTGCGCATGGATCATGCAGCCCTCAAGTCCTGCAGTGGGTGCTAATGGTGCTGCTGGGCGTGCAGTCTGGGTGGGTAGTCCGGGCGCTGCCTATTGGTGGGTGCTGCAATGTGGCCAGCCACCGTGCTGGGCGGACTCCGGGCATGTGTTGCTGCTGCCCATCGCCCCACACATGCTCACGTCGCTCTGCCCACCACCCGCCTCTTTGCTTCCACAGGAGTCGGCCCGCCAGCTGGGGCGCACCCCTGCCGACGTTACGTCTGCGCTTCACCGTGCGCCGCTGCACCCGGCACTCGCCGACCTGTTGAGAGCAGTAGCAGCGGCTGGCAAGCGCGGCGGCACTACCCGCAGCGGCGATAGCAGCGCTGGTGCAGGCAGTGGCGTCGGTGGCAGCAGCCAAGGCGTAGATACAATCATTCTGAGTGACGCCAACACGGTGAGATAGGCAGGTGGGGTGGTTGGTTTCGAGAGCAGGCTGGTGGGCGGAGCATTGCCGGATCTCTCTCGTGCATGGCAGCTAGGCACACTGCATCCTGTGCCCTCACTCTCACCGTCACACCCTCCTCGCGGCCCCGGCCTCGCACTCCAATTGTAGTCCTCAGCCCCTCCGTTCCACCCTTCCATCACGTCCACATCGACGGCGCTCTGCCATGGCTTTGCCGTGTGCATCTGTGCCTCACGCTGGTGTCCGCCCTTGTACTGAACATTCTTCTTGGTATTGTTATTTTTTGATAATAGTCTCTCGTCACTCTTTTCAGGTCTGCATCAACATCAACGGGAGCACTGTGGCCCGTTGTGGGAGAGAGGGACACCCACCCAGCTTGTCTCTCATTCACACAAACCTGGTCCCTTTTCTTACCCCCGCAGGTCTACATTGACGTCATCCTGGAGCACCACGGCCTCAGGTCCTTGGTGGGAGAGGTGTTCACCAACCCGGCAGAGTGGCGGGACGGGGCGCTGCGGGTGGCACCGTACCACACCCACGCGCACGGCTGCCGCCACTGCCCCGCAAACTTGTGCAAGGGCCAGGCAAGTGTGGCGGGGCAGGCTGCCGGTTTTGGAAGTCATGAGACGGCAAGGGTTGGGCGCTGCCGACATGCCCGTTTGAGCTCTCTGAGGCGCGCCCCAACTCCGCCCTCTCAGGCACCGCCTGTATCTGCATGCTTTTTGGTCCTGCCCCATGCCCCACCTTGCACCTCACCCCGTGTTTCCAGGAGCGCCAGCCCCCGCCAGGCCTCTTGTTTCACCTTGCCCTCTCCCCCATGCCGACGCCCTGCCTCTGAAGCGCCACATGACGTGCTAGACCACCAGGGCCGCGCTGGTGCTTCACTTCATCCCACACTCCTCCCCCGCTGTCCTCATGCCACGCAGGTGCTCCGCGGCCTCCTGGAGCGCCAGGCTGGCACAGGGCGGCCATACGGGCGGGTGCTGTATGTGGGAGATGGGAGAGGAGACTACTGCCCCTCCATCACGCTCCTGCACGGCGACAGCAGCAGCGGCAGCGGTGCAAGCAAAGGCAGCAGCGAGCAGCCCCCTGCCCCCGCAGGCAGCGGCAGCGGCGGGGCACGAGCGCCCACGCCATCGGCGCCGCCGCCCTGCGGCAGCGGCAGCAATCTGGTGTTTGCTAGGGAGGAGTACCCGGATGGCCTGCCCTGCTCCCTCTCGGTGATGCTGCGCACGGAGGCAGCAGCAGCGCATGGCAGCGGCGCCAGCGCCAGCAGCGGTGGTGAGACCCAGGCAGCAGGGACGGCGGCGGCTGCGGCGGCGGCAGCAGCGGCAGGAGGGCTGCGTCCTGGGGTGGTGGGCTGGAGCCGGCCCGAGCAGCTGGCAGCGCTGTTGATGCGCGAGCTGCAGCTGGAGTGACCAAGAGGCCATCGCTGCTGCCGCCCTGCTTCACAGCTGGTGGTCTGTCATGCGGCATGAAAGCTTTACAAGGTCACGTGTAACAGTTTCGGCATGCCACCTCTTGCCTGTCAACATCACGAGTAATGAGGCACTGGGAGGCTTGCTCAACAGGGGTAAATGTATGGGTGGGAAGCTCATGGCTGGCCGGATCACCTGCCACCAAAACAACCAGAGCCAGCCAGTGGTTTCGCCTCGCACTGCCTTCTCTCCTATCAAAGTTACTAAGCATGGCTAAGCCCACTACTCACTAAGCTCACTCGCTGGCCACTTATTAGCCACTCTGCTGCTCAGCTCAGCTTCTTTGTGTCGCGAGCGTGCCCCGCCCCCACCGCCGCCTTGGCCTCCTCTGCCACCTCAGCCACCTTGGCAGTGACAGTGGCAGTAGCGCCCGCTAGGTTGGTGGTGGGGCCCACGCCCCCCACGGGCAGGGGGAGGGCGGCGGGCGCGTGGCTGAACTCTGGCATGCGGGGAAGGGCGCCCAGGTCGATCCACCGGTCCATCATGTCCTTCAGGGTCTGCAGCAGAGGGGAGGGCGGTAGACATAGGCAGAAGAGGCTGGACTGTGGCAGGCGGGGCGGGGCGCCCACTTTGGGTGCCTCATGGCGCTCAGAGCTAGCAAGGGAAGAGAGGAAGGAGAGGATAGAGCACGCAGGCATGAGAAGCCTGACGCAGCGTTCCTTCAAATGATAGACTGCCCGGGGAAAGGTGCAATGTGCAGGGGAGCTTCCCCGCGATGTGCAGCCTGGACCATCTATAGCTTACAGAGGCAATCAGGCCGGCCGTGCCACCCAGATGACCACGCATCTACCCTGCGCAACCTCGGACACCGGCGCCCGCCCACCTGCTCCAGGATCGGGCGCTGCCCCAGGCAGAGCCCACCTGCCCAGCCTCCCGTTACTCCATCCCCCCAGCCCAAGCCTCTTGGGGGTCTGTAACGCAAGCTTCATTGCGGAGAAACGGACTGTAAACACAAGCAAGCAAGCATCCCGCCTCCCAATCCCAATCGAACGGCCCCGGTGCCCGCCCACCTTCTCCAGCGGGATGAGGCGCAGCCCCAGCTCCCTCTGCGCCTTGCTGGAGTCCACCTCGGCACGCTTGTTCCACAGCTGCTTGATCCAGTAGTAGCTGCAGGCACACACAATGATATAAGGTTGGCAGGTATGGTTATCAACACATGGGCTCAAGGGTACACCTGGGCACGCTGGTTCCAGAGCTGCCTGGACCCAGTGACAGCTGCAGGCGCAATCATCATCAGAGGAAGTGCAAGTAGCCAGCAGACTGGTGAGGATGGAGGAGACAACTGAGCCCAGGCGCCCAGCCAGGGCCAGGCACGGCCCTTCCTACCCTCACCCAACACGCTGCCCCACTACTGCATCGCACTGCACTTGCCTCATGTTTCCCCAGAGCACAATGGCGGTGAGCCACGCGGGGATGGAGATGTAGGGCACCCAGTGGCGTGGGTACAGCTGCCTGCATCGGCAGGGGGCAAACCAAACGTTAAGGAGCCCCACCATAAGAGCCAGCAGTGGCGGCCCGCTGAGGGCGTGAGACCCTCACATATCCGAGCACCGAACAGCAGCGTCCAGCACGGCAGCACACCGGCAGTCCACGCTGTGACTCCAATGCATGGATGCCAGCATGGCGAGGAAGGGGGTGGTGCACACACGCATGCCACGTGTGCTGTGCTACGTGTGCTGCGCCACCTCACCGCAGGCAGGCCGACACCTCAGTCATCAGCGTGGCCCGCTCACACAGGATGTACCGCCCCTGGGCCTGGAGGGGAGGAAAGCAGGGGGGTGGGTTGTCTTTCAGGCCAGAAGCAGCAGTGGTACCTGGATAGCAGCGTGGCGGCTCAGTGCAGCCCAGCTACCACCGCCGCGATCAGCACAGCGCAAGGGCCGGTTTTCAAAAGAAATCCGGCCCACTTGCCTCGGGCTTCACCATGGCCAGCACGTGGGCGGCTGCCACG
The DNA here is from genome assembly GCA_029339195.1 of Micractinium sp. NFX-FRZ. Lineage (NCBI taxonomy): Eukaryota > Viridiplantae > Chlorophyta > Trebouxiophyceae > Chlorellales > Chlorellaceae > Micractinium > Micractinium sp. NFX-FRZ. Next base: position 20,853 of record JAPTJF010000440.1, on the reverse strand, counting down.
TCATCCAGGTCCACGGTGAGCATGCCTGCATGAGTAGGGTTGCCGACGCGTGCTTGCAGATGGGGTAACGTATTGGGCACGGCGCGCATTGCGGGAGGAGCTCCCAGGGGATTGTTGGGAACAGCAAGACGGTCAGAGAGAGCACGCAGGGGTGTGCGCTGCCGTCGGCCTGCAGTGCACGCCAGCCTGTGCATCCCGCCATGCTGTTGATGTCACAGGGCCATGTGTGCAAAATCACCCACCAGCAAGATGCGTGCACACCCCTGCCTGCTGGCGCAATGAAAACAGGCCCACCCACCCAGGGGCGCAATGAAGGGCCAGACCGTGCCGTCCATCAGCTTCTTGAAGGGGTTCAGGGCAGCTGCAGGGGGGCGGACGCCACCGGGAAGGCGGCAGAGGGAGAGGGGATGATGTCAGCAGGAAACAGGACAACCTATGCATGCCTTGGACAGGAGGTCATGCTGCATTCCCTGTCTGCATGCAGCTCACCACACCCAGTGTGTGCTTACGCACTCGTGCCTGGGCAGCTACAGGGCCCACACTGCTGCCGAGCCAGCACACCAGCAGCGGGGAACCCGACCGCACTAGGCCACAGGCAGCCACCAGCAGCCGATTCGCCCTTGCCGGGACATGTACCAAGGCACTTTAGCGTTGGCACAATGGGCCTCAGCACCAGTAACACATGTCTCTGAGGGGTTCAAGGGCGGCGGCAGCGGGTGGCTCACCGCTGTCGGGGATGGGCGCCAGCAGCGGGCCATACGTGTTGCCAGGCAGGATGGTCACCAGCTGCCAGCGCTTCTGTTGCCCAGCCATGGACCAGGCCTGCCACTCTGCCGTCACCTTGGCGCTGGAGAGGACGGCAACACGGGCAAGGGCAAGCATTGGGTAAAGAGGATGGGGCTCAGGAATTGAGATGCGCGTGCATGCTTTGGTGGCAGGCCAGCATGTAGGCCCGCCAGGCCGCTGCCGCCTCGGCTCTCGAATGGCAGCAGCGCTTGGCGGCACAGAGCGCGGGCGGCATTCGATCGGTTGCGGGCCGAGCAGTTCCTCTCCGCCCACCTGGCCCCCCATCTCACTGTCAGCTACCTTCACCATCACCAGCACTGCCTCCTTTCCCACAGACGCACGTTGCACAAGCGACCAGCCCATCCCCCCTCACCCCTCACCCATCACCACGCACATGCAGCAGCACAGCCCTGGCAGGAGGTAGGAGGCAGGAGGCAGGACAAAGGAGGCAGGGGGGACCCCCTTGCCCTCACACTCACACAAAGTATGGCTCCCCAGTCTTGAGGGGCCCAAAGTTCCAGTCCCGCTCGCTGTACAGGTGCCCCGCCCCCCGGTCACTAAAGTCGCCAGACACGGCCGCCATGGAGGAGGTCATGACCACTGCAGGCGGGGCGGCAGCGGGCGGGGAGTACTGCCAGTTCATGGGCGGGCCACCAGGGGTGGAGAGTCTGGTGAGGGATTGGTCAATGAATGGGCGGTGGCGGCTTGTCCGGGCATCGCACATCGGGCTGCCGGGGCAGGCAGCTGCAGCAGGCAGCAGCAAAGGCTTTGCACCAACGACTGTGCCGCCGCCCAACCACAGTCTCCATCCAACCACCCTCAAAGCCACCTCACAGCCTCTCCGCCCTGCAGCACTGCCCGTCCTGCTCCATCCGCTGCTCAAGCTCCAAGCTGCGCAGCACTATCAGGGGGCAGAACCGCGCCGGCGCTGCCCAGCAGCCCCACAAGAGCATAATTTCTGTGCACAACTGGTGTGCTGGCAGGAAGCTTAGATACTAGATTCCATCCCACCCGGGCACCCACCTTTCTGCACGCTGGGCGTGCGCTCCACGCTGCGTAGCACATTCTCCACCCCTGCCAGCGTGGGCTGGATCACCCGGGCAAAGCCCTGCTTGGGGGGCACCGTCAGCGCCACCACGCCAGCGCTGTGGATGACATACCTGCCGGGCCGGTCAAGGGAGGGGGGGTGCAGCTGAGGGCGTTCGGAGTAGGCCACAGCTGAGGGGCAGCACCCACACCTTCGGTCAGCCACCGCATCACCCAGGACCATGCATCACAATTCACCACCCTTCTTCCTCCCGTTTTCGGCCCGCCAGATCAAAGAGCCCCGCTCACTTGCACCCAGCCACAGCTGCATCGTAGCTTCCCTCCTGCATGAGGTCAGCGCTGAACCAGCGCAGCCGCTCGGCGGCACCCGGCAGCGCATCCAGCGCTGCAGTCACCGCCTCGTTGTCGCCGGCGGCGCGGCGGGTGGCGTGCACGGTGTGACCGCACGCCAGCAGGCGCGCCACCACGCGAGAGCCGATGAAGCCGGCGGCTCCTGGGCGGCAAGAAGAGGGGGATGGAAGCAGGAGGCAGTTGTGGGGCAGGGGCAGGGGAGGGCATGGGGCACCGGGCGACGGCAGCTGGGTGATGCGGCCTCTGCGCGCCCAGCGGCTGATTGAGCCTTCTGAATAAACCTGAGCGCCTCTCACCAGTCACGCAGACTGTGGCGGGCGCTGCCTCCCGCTCCGCGGGGTGCAGCGGCTTCCGTTCGAGCATCGTCTCCATGTTGACCCGCCCTGTGTGCTCCTCCATGTTGACAGAGTCGGTAATATGAAGTCAAAAGCGCGAAATTGGCTTCCAAGGCACCGCCCACAATTCGCCACGTGGCGGTGGTTCCGTGCTGTTCCGTTTGCACAATTTGTGCTCACTCTGTATCGTCCTGGCACGCTCGTGCTTCAATTGACCTCAAAGGGATCACGAGATTTCATCCTCACGCTGCTGGCGCCCACTCTTGGCAATTCCGGCGCTTCTCGCCGTTTCAGCTGCTCCCGCAATGGAGGCGCGCCAATGGGGCCTGCAGTGGGCACGGCTGGTCCGGCAGGAGGCCGAGCTGGGCGCCGCTAGCGACCCGCTGCTGCGTGAACCCACCGACTCAGCGCGCGGGCCTGCTGCCTCTCTGCAGCAGCTGCGCACTCAGTTGAACAGGCAGCTGGAGGCGCTCGAGGCGCTGCGCTTGCAGGCGGCGGGTCAAACGGGCGCGGCGATGGCGCCCGGGCTGGAGCGGCGGCAGCGGCACTGCGCAGCGGTGCTTGCGCAGCTGGCCACCACCTGTGCCACCCAGCTGCAAGAGCTGGAGCAGCTGGAGGCAGAGGCAGGGGCGGAGTACGAGGCCGCAGCAGCAAGCGTGCAGCAGCTGCTGACGGCATCCTCTGCAAGCGCGCAGCCCGGTGTGATGGGTGCTGGCGGCAGCACGCCGCGCCCCACAGCTGCAGCACCCAGCTCCAGCCTGCCACCAGAGGTTGCCGCCCATGACGCCTTCCTGCAGCGCCACGGATCTACAGGTGAGCCAGCGGCACCCGCGTTTGGCCTCTGCATGCATGTGCCCTGGCTTGGCTAGCTCCATCCATGGCATGCGCAGCACCCAATACCCGCTCATCTCCCAGCCCCAAATACATTGCCCATGCCCTGCATGCCGAATTTCTCATGCTCTGCCGTTTGGACCTCCCCTTGCAGGCGGCTGGCACCCCGATGACCATGCCGAGTTTGAGCGTATCCTGCGTGCCTGCCGCGGCAACTATGCACACTGCGCCCGGCTGTGCGGGGAGCAGCTGGGGCTGCTGCATGGCCCGGACGACATTGAGCGGCACGCCAGGTGGGGAGGCAGGGAGATGCGGGAGGGGGTGGCGCCCCTGTAGTGGGTGGCGCATGCTTCTGCCAGCACATAATAGTTGTGGCCGCCCCGCATCGCGTTGCCCGGCCCCCCTCGTGCACTTCCAGTCACCCCTACTGATTCTGCTGCATGATTTCCCACAGGTGGCATGAGGAGCTGCAGCGGCTGCAGCTGGCCAAGCGTCTGGCAGTGCAGCGCTGGCGGCTGGCGCGGCAGGCGGAGCAGGCGGCACTGCTGGAGCAGCCGTCGGGGGAAGCAGCCGAGTGTGAGCAGGCAGGGGATGCGCAGGGCAGCACGACATCTCGCCAGCAGGAGCAGGAGCAGAAGGAGCAGCAGCGGTCTGCGGTGGCTGAGTGGAAGGCTGCTAGAGAGGAGGCCAGGCTGGAGGCTCTGCGACGGCAGCAGGCAGAGGAGGAGGAGCGGCGGCAGCGCGACGCTGCCGCCCGCCAGCGCCGCCAGCAGGAGAACAGGCAGCTGCTGGAGCAGCGGCGGCAGGACAAGGAGGCGGCGGTGCAGAAGCGGCAGCTGGCGGGTGAGAACAGCAGCGGAGGGTCCACCCACCGCAGCTGTTCATCGAATGCAGACCCTGAGGCAGCGCAGCAGCGGCTGCGCGACCGCAACCAGCAGCTGCTGGAGCGGCGGGCAGCAGCTGTACGGCGGCGCAGCCAGCAGGCATCGGAGCAGGCAGAGCGGGTGGAGCAGCTGGCCCGCCGGGCTTCAGAGCAGTTTGGATTTGGGGCGGCTGCGGAGCGGGACCCGCAGCGGCTGCTGCAGGCCACGTCTGCAACCGCGCTGCGCCAGCTGGCGGCGCTCAGCGAGGAGCGCACCGCTAGAGACAGTGGATTCATTCGCCACCTGCCCCGCCGCGCCACCCCCGGCTGGTGCGCCGGCGCGCGGCTGCAGTAGAGGAGAGACGGATGCAGCTGAGATAGGAACTGTCTATTTGTACCACATTACACTCTGAATAATTAGATGCCACTTTTGGTGTGAGCTGCATGCACGGTTCCCGAATGTGTGTTCCGCTGGCTTGTGCGCACGGGGTCGATCTCATGGTGGCAGGTGTTGGGTGCCGTCCTCAAGCCCAGCCCGCGATATTACTCATGCACCCAGCCCTTGTTCCGTTCGTTCAAACTCTGTGCATAAGTTCGTGGAACAAACTTCCAGTGTATGAGGCTCAAAAGATAAGGGCACCAGAGGTCCATGCTGCTGCCGCTCGTCCCTGCGGCGGGAGCAGGCAGGCCAGGCTGGCAGCAGCCAGAGGGAGTGGCCTCGTCCGGTCGCTTTATGGCGCTCGCAGGCACGCCTTGAAGCCTTTCGTTCTCCCGCTGTTCACCCTCCGGTGAAACCCCAGAACGAGCGATAAGCTGCGGCGCGTGTTCCCTGTGCGCTGCAGCCCCTGCCCGGCTGCCAAAGGGGCGAGAAGGTTCGTGCGGAACGTTGCGGTGCTCTGAGGCAGGCGTGACATGCCGTAGACTGGCCGCCAGGCCGGCCCGCCCGCCGCTCCACGCAGGCCCGCCCTGCACGGGTGCCCCGCTGGTGCGGTGCAGCCACACACCCACAACCCACACGACTATTCCGGGCCCTGTGATCTGCAGCTTGAGTCAACTTTGCCGCTGGCTGCTGCCTCCATGGCGGCCAACCCCAACATACCGCGGCTGCTGGACAGCCTGACCACCTTGTTAGCCCGCCCACCGGCCAGCCGGCAGGAAGCAGATCAACTCGACCGTGCCGCCTCAAGGCTGTATGATATGGTCAAGGCTCCCGGCTTTGCTGCCGAGCCACAGTGGATCAGGCAAGTTTCCCGCTTGTCTGCTGGGCAGCCAGCCGAGCAAGCATCTTGCCTGCCTGCCTGCCTGCCTGCCTGCCTGCCTCCTGCCAAGACGCTACCGCCTCTGGCTGTGGTCACCACTCTGCCCGCGCCACATGCCTCACTCTTGACACCCCTGCCTGCCTGATCGCAGCCACATGCTTGCCCTGGCGGCCCAGCTGGCGCAGCTTGACAGCATGCTACCGCGCAGCAGTCTGCCGCCTGACCTGCCAACGCTCCACTTCCTGCTACGCGGCGCCTGCCTGGCAACCTTGTCGAACACTTGCCTGGCAAGCGCCCCGCAGCTTCAGCTGCGCAGCAGCGACGCCTTCCGGCTGGTGTCCGGCAGCCTGCCCGTGGTGCTGCACGCCGGCCGCTGGCTGCTGCAGGGGTGGGTGGAGCAGCTGCGGACTGGGGGCGGCGGCGGCGAGGGCCGCCGTATGCCAGCCTCCTCCCAGCCCACCACCTTGCCGTCGCAGTCAGACGAGATTTACGCGCTGCTGCACGAAGCGGCCGTGACGCAGCTGTCAGTGGTATGCAGCTGCCTGCAGATCCTGCTGAAGAGTGGAGGCGAGCGCGTTTTGGTGGCGTGGGGCCGCTCCTCTTCTGGGCAACCCCCCCACGTGCTCGCCTGGCTGGCGGTCATTTCAGGCACCCTGCTGACAGTACTGAGCCGAGGTGGGTGAAGTAGAAGAAGAAGAGTACGCCCTTGGGCGTGGGTTGAGGGAGCCAACAGGGGTGTGGAACCGAGGTGGGTGCATGCAGCGCGGGGTGCAATGCAGGCGGGGTGTAGCAATACGCACGCATGCGCCTGCCACCTGCGAGCGGGCGTGCTGGGTGCGCACCCACCCGTGCAGTGCGGCGCCGCTCTTGCAGCCATTGCACCCCCCCGCAGCTAAGTGTCTCTTGTGCTGCTGTGCAGGTGTGGCGCTGGAGTTGGTGCACTGGTGCAAGCTGGCCATGTGCATCCAGCTTCTGTTTGACATGGACGGGATGGCTGCCTACAGGGAAGCCCTGGGTGCGGCGAGCAACACACGGCGGACGCTGCTGCGCCTGCTGCTGCAGAACGCGCTGCCCGCCCTGCCCGTGCCGCTGCAAGCCCTGGCAGCCTCCCCAGGCAGCGGGCCCGGGTCGGTGGCGGGTCAGGAAGCGCCCCTGGCACTTCTCAAGCTGCTGCCACTTGCGCTCAAAGGGTTGGCGCCCAGCAGTGCGCCGCAGGCCGGTGCGACCGACCTGGCAGCCCCCGAAATCTGGGAGCTGCTGCACTGCCAGGGCAGCGGCGTCAGCGTGCTATGCACGGCGGAGAGCGTCGCGCGGACGCTCCCCCTGGCACGGCCCGACAGCTGGCAGCCCGGCGAGTTTGTTCTGCAGCACCTGTCGGCGGCTCGGCTGCTGGCGCTCGTGGCAGACCTGACGGCAGATGCTGTGGAGGGGCGGGCGGGGGCGGCAGGGGAGCAGGAGGCAGCGTCGGCCGCCGTCCTGCGGATGGCAGTGCTGGTGGCAGCTCAGATGCAAGCGCTGGCGGCAGACAGCCACTGCTCAGAGGCCCAGCTGGGCGCCCTGGCATCCATGTGCATGGTCGTGTTTGAGGCAGCAGGCAGGCTGCCCGTGACCGATGCGCAGCGGCTGGCAGAGTGGGCTGCAGCTGCCGACGCGGGGCTGCACCTGCTCCCGCTGCTCACGGCTCACGCCGCCGCGTGGGTGGCCGGGGGGCAGCGCGATGCAGCCAGCTACGCAGCCACGGTACTGCGCATGTGGGTGCAAGGCTCGCAGCCGCTGATTGCAGCCGCACCAGCGGAGGACGCGGAAGATGCAGGAGTCATCAGCCGGCTGCAGCAGCTGCACGCCACCGGCTGCCGCAGCGTGCACGCATTGGTGGCAGCGGCAGAGGCAGCCGACTGCGGTGCGGCGCAACGACACTCAGAGCTGACGCTTCGGCAGATGCTGGCGTGGGCTGTGGAGGGGCTTCATGGCGTGCTGATGTCGGCAAGCATGGCCGCCATCAACGCCGCAGGCACGAGCGAAAGGTGAGGTGTGGGCTGGCCACAGGCATTTTGTGCATCTATATGTATCTATATGCATCTATATGTAGGCTGGGGAGGCAGCGACATTCTCCCCACCTGTAGTCTCATCTGACCGCCCAACCACTGCGCCCCACACCTGCAGTGAGCGCGTCGTGGCGGCGATGAGCGCAGCGCACTGCGCGGCGCTGCAGGCCGCACAGCTGCTGATTCCGCTCGACGGGCGGGAGGCAGTGCAGCGGGGGCTGTGCGGCAACTCCCTGTGTGGCAGGGCGCTGGCGGTGGTCGCGATTGGCTGCCCGGCAGCAGCGATGGACCCCCAGTTTGTGGCGCTTGTGCGGCACGCCCTGGAGCCGCAAGAGCGGATGGTGAGCTGCTGATGACGCCTTCCCTTTCCATGCGCACCTGCCCGCGTGCCTGCCTGCCCTTCTGCCTGCCCGCCTGAGCAAAAGGCTTCCTGGCTTGCTGTGGGTCAATTGCCACTGTGAAGCGCCGCTTGGCCAGCTTGCCTCCTGCCCGCCTCCCTGCTTGCCTGCACAGTGGGCCTGCCCTGCCCCCCTCATACGCTCGTGCCAGGGAATCTGCCAACCCCCAGTGTTGCGCCGCACCGCACCGTGCCGCGCCGTGCTGTGCTGTGCCATGCTGTGCTGTGCTGTGCCCCCACCCCTGCTTTCCTGTGCCCCTGCCCTGCCCCGCCTGCAGACTCCCGCCGAGCGGCATGAGGCCATCGCCGCTCTCACCATGGTGGGAGGCCTGGTTGCCAACGGCAACAACGACCGCCTGGCAGCAGCCCTGGTTGTCGGCGGGCTGCTGGGCAAGCTGCTGTTGGGAGATGAGATGATGGGCAACCCAGGTCTCTTGCGGGCCTCGTCACTTGCAGCGTGCCGGGGCGAGGAGGAGGCGGACAGCGGCAAAATGGAGCTGGTGAGCTAGTGCTCTCTTGTGCCGCAGGTGCTCTGCTTGCATTGCCTGCTGCCGTTGCTGCTGTGGTGCCCAGACTTAATGCTGCTGCCCTGGCAGTGCATGGCAACACTTGCACCTACATTCTTAAGGGCAGTATGCTTGCAAGCGAACCTCTCGAGCACACTGCACGCCACTTGCATGCCCCTCTCGTGCTGCAGTCCCGGCTGCGGCTTGCATTCTGCAGGTCGGCGCTGAGCTCTCTCCAGAAGGCAGGGGAGAGAGCAGCTGGAGAGCCGCAGCCAGGCGGCAACCAGGCTGCTGGCCTGGCCAGCACTGGGCACAACAGCAGCGGCGGCAGCAACAACAATGCAGCCAGCGAGGTGGCACAGCAGCAGCAGGAGCAGCAGCAGCAGCAGCAGCAGTGGCGTGCCGACCTGCAGGCAGCTCTTGCTGACTTGCCTCCCCTACCAACACTAGCGGCTGCCGTTGAAGTTAGCGAAACAGCTGGCGCGATGACTCGCTGGGAGTGCCTGGCGGCGGTGCTGCTCAGGCAGTGGGAGCAGCCGGAGCAGCAGGCGGCCGACCGGCTGGCGCTGGGACAGGCGGCCGCCGCCCGCAGCTGCGCCTACCTGCGCTGCGCCAACCTGGGCCTGGAGGGCGGGCCGGGGGCGGGCGAGGGCAAGGGGTGCAAACGGTGCAGTGCCTGCCGCGCCGTCTACTACTGCTCCACCGCCTGCTCGCATGCCGACTGGCGGGCGGGGCACCGGCGTGTGTGCAAGGCTCTGGGAGCAGCGCGGCTGGGGGGCGCGGCCCGGGCGGCGGCGTGAGCCTTGCCTGCCGAGCGGCATTCAATTAACATGTCTTGTATGTGGGTATGCGGTTGTCAATCTTGAATGTGAATGTGAATGTGAAACCTGTGAGGTGTATGCGAGGCGGGCACGGCAGGCTGGGTGAGAAGCATTGCCTGCGACAGGTACAGAGGGCAAGAGAACATTACAGTGCAAGTGGGACAAGCTAGGGTCCCCCAGGTGAGATGGCATAAGCAGCGGTTGCGTTTGCGGGTGAGGCAACTTGAAGCAGTACCCTTGCGGCGCTGTGCGCTGTGCCGCCGACAGCTCAGGTTTCTGGGCCCAGGAGCAGCCTCCCCATGCTGCCCGCCCCTAGTACAAACTCTTCGTGCGATGGTTCAGCCTGCCAGTGGCAGCCCCCAAGCCGCATCGCGGGTGCCGTTGCTGCTGCTGGCGGGGGCTGTCCTGCTGCTTGTCATTCCGATCGCCCTGAAGCGCTCTCTGGGATCGACAAATATCCTGGAGAGGCGTCCAGCCAGCGTGAGTACCGGCGCGCAGTTGCGGCAAAGTCGGCGCCTTTTACCACTGGCCAGCAGGCAACTTGTACGCCCCTTGTCGCCCTTCTTCTGCTGCAGCACGTTGAAGCCGCGGCGACGGACCTGCCGGAGCGGCAGGGTCCCAGCCAGACGGCACGGGCGACAGCCGGCAGCGGCGGCGCCCCCGTCAAGGGGCAAGATGGGCGGCGGCAGGAGCAGCAGACGTGTGCCATCTACAATGCCGTGTGGTTTCATCTGGATGTCATGGCGGGGCTGGCCTGGGCTTTCCAGGTGAGATGTCCACTGCACCTGCACCCCGCCAACGCCTGTCGGCCGCCAAGACTCTGAAGCACGGAAAGCCAGCTGTCCTGCTGGCCTGGCTGCCACGCCCTCCTGGCCCTCTCAAGCCCCTGCCTGTGAGGGTCCCGCCTTTGGCAGCATGCAGCTCAAACCCAGCCCCTGGTTGCGCGGCCGTTTGCATTGCCTGCCTGCAGGAGGCGGGGTGCAAGACGGATGTGTACATGCACAAACGGGCTCGGGGGCTGGAGCGGGTGATGGAGCCCTGGTTCAAAGGACAGCTGCTGCCAAAGGAGGCAGCAGAGGAGGGGCTGGGCCAGGTGAGGCGGCGCGGGGCGCTTTCCACCAGGCTTATAAGGTAGTGGTTGCTGGCCAACCGACTCACCGAGGGTTGGGCTCAAACGTGCCCCCGAAACCCACCCACCAACCGCCCCACCAACCCACTGCTCCCGCATCTGTCGTTCTTTTCATTGCACTGCCCCTCTCTTGCACTGCTTGCAGTACGACTTGGTTGTGATGGCCACCTTCCCGGAAGTGGCCTCCCAAATAGAGGCGCAGACGCGGCTGCTGCTGCGCCGCCGGCCCCGCCAGCGCTTCATCCTCGCCGTGCACAACCCCCGCTGGCTGCTGGAGGCCGCGGGCCCGCTGGCGCCACTGCTGCTGCTGGCACAGGCGTCGGTGCAGCAGGCAGCAGCAGCACAGAGCACTGGCAACGTCAAAGATGCTCAGACACATGCGCCGGTGCCGCCGGTGCAGCTACTGTCGCTTGCCCCCTGCGGCGCCGCCTATTCTCGCTCCCTCTTTGAGAGCTGGGTGTCAGATGTGCGCCGCTGGCTGCCGGGCTTCTCTCAGCAGCAGCAGCAGCAGCAGCAGCAGCAGCCGGCATTGCAGCTGGAGGTGCCATGGATTGTTCCACTGGCGCCGTGGGCCCCTCCCAAGGAGGCCCCCGCTGTCAAGGGCGGCGGGCTGGCCAGCGAGGGGAAGGGCGAGTATGCGGGGCCCCTGCAGCACCTGTGCATCCAGGTGGGCAGTGCGTGGGCGGCTGGGGGCACGTGCTCTTGAAGCAGAGGAGTGTGCCAGGTTGGCGCTGCTTCTGGGCGCTCAGGTGCAGTGTGATGCATGCCAACCTTCCTTGAGCGCGCTGGCTTGCTGTCTGCCTGCCCTTGTAGCCTCCCCACCCCTCCCATCCCCACGCCCCTGCTTCTGTGTGCCTCCCTGCACCTCCGCTGCCCAACCTGCAGGGCAGCGTGGACCCCCAGCGTCGCGACTACGCCTCCGCTTTTGCCGCCGCCGCCCACCCCGCCGTTCTGGCAGCCCTCCGCCAGCGCAAAGAGAAGCTGCTGCTGGTGGGGGCGGAAGGGCATGTGCCTCTGGAGGTGCCGCCCGCCCTGGCCGCCTTCGTGGAGGGGCGGTACGACCTGGACTTCACTCAGTTCTACGACACGTTGTCCCGCTGCCGGGCGCTGCTCACTGCCTTTGGCTCGGGTGAGGCTGGCCTGAGCCGCGCACGCTGTAGTGCTGCTAGGTTGTGTGACCTCACGGGGTGACACCCTCTCAAAGTGCTCGCCAAGCGACACCAAGCAGCCAGCAGGGACTGCCCCTTCACTTGTACCGTCACCGCCACTGGCCAGCCTGCACTCTGTTTTTTCCCTCATGAAGTGGACCGGCACGGCTTTGGCCTGACATGTGCCGTGCCTCCTCCCTTTGATGCACAGGAAGAGGTAGCATTATCAAGGCCGGCAGTGCCATGGCCCCAACGTTAACCTCTCCCCTGTGTGGTCTGCTCCCTGCTGCGCTGCAGAGCTGTACCTTGTCAACAAGACCAGCAGTACCATGGCAGCTGCCCTGCAAGTGGGGACGCCAGTGCTGACAGAGAACAGGTGGGCGGGGCACTGCACTGAGCAAAGCAGAAGGGAAGGGTTGGGAGATGAGCTGCCGGAGGCTGTGCATGCACGCGTGGGCCTGCTAACTCGTCGCACTCCCTCTGCTCGCTGCACGCGCTGACAGCCGCTGCCGGCCCCCTGCGCTGCGCTGCGCTGCAGGGTGCTGGAAGCCTATCAGTATGTCCCTGGCGAGGCGGCATTCATCTACCGCCACCCCCAGGGCGCCGAGGCACCAGATCCCGCGGCGCTGGCTGCACAGGAGGGGGTGCGCATGTCGCAGCAGCTGCGTGGCGCGGCTGGCGTGAGGCCTGGGCAGCTGGCGGCACGCAGGCTGGTGGAGGGGCCGGGAGAAGGGGCAGCTGTGTGGGCAGAGCAGTGGAGGCCGCGGCTGGTGGCACTAGAGGCAGCAGATATGGGGGAGGAGGATCATGGGCTGGAGGCAACGGAGCACGAGGATCATTATGAGGAGCGACAGGCGGCAGCAGCGGTGGCGACAGCAGCGGCGGCACGGCAGCAGCCAGGGCGGCGGCGACGGGCAGCAGAGGAGGGCCAGCAGTCGGAGCAGCAGCAGAAGGAGCCGCGTGGGCAGCAAGCACAACAGCAGAAGGAGCCGCGTGGGCAGCAGGCGCTGTCACAGAAAGAGCAGAAGGAGCAGAAGGAGCCTAGAAAGTCACCAGAGCAGCAGCGCAAGGCAGGGCCGGCAGCCAAGGACGGTTCAAAGCAGCGGGTGGAGGCGCCGCTGGCGGGCAGTTACGCAGCAGCCTTGCTTCGAGCGTTTGACGAAGATGCCAGCCGGGCAGCGCACACAGCAGCGTGGCGGGCCAAGTGGGCGGCAATGCAGCGCAATATGGAGGCTGCTCGCAGGGTGTTGCAAGACACCGCTGCCTGGGCTGCAGCGGTGGAAGCCTCGCGCACATAGGGCGTCTCAACCCGGCCTGGCAGGGCCAACCAGCAGGCAGGCTAAGGAGGCGTGGGCTCATGCCTGGGAGCAGTGCAGTGGGCCTGCTTCGCCGCCTGCGCACACCCACGCTGTAAGCGCAGGCATGCAAGCAGGAGGGTTGCTGCAATCCCCTCTCTCCCGGGGGCAGCAGGTGAGAGGCGGAAACGGGCCAGCGGGTCCACAGGGCATTGGGGGCAGGCAGCCGCCCGAGGCATCCCGCCACTCCATGAGGATGCGCACCTGGCGGATGAAGGGGCAGAGCAGGGGGTGGGTCAGGAGGTGCAGCGGCAGGGCAAGGGGGGAGGGGCGCTGCTGCCGCAGTGCCTGGGGCTGATGGCGAGGCGGTGCCTGCTGGGCGCGCTGTGTGCATGCCTGCTGGTCTCCTCGGAGGTCGCTCACACCTTGTGCCTCCTTCAGTAGTTTTAAACTTTCGGTTCCGTCCTGGCTCTTCGCTTGCAGGTCTGCCGCGTGCACATGCAGCAGCAGCAGCTGTAGCACGTACAGCAGCAGCGCACGCACGCGATTAGCAGCAGCGGCCGCACTGGCTGGCACCAGCACGTTTGGTGGTTCAACCTCGTGACTGCCAGCTTGTTCAGCAGCACTCCGCTCAGTGTCTGCACCACTCCTGCTTCGCTCTCTGGAACTCCTCTGTTGCACGATCCACAACCATGCAAGCCACACACTTCCAGCTGGCCGCATGAAGCAATGAGCACGACAAAGATGTGAAACAAGTCTGTCTGATAGCAACAACCAGGCTGCGTGGTGTGTGAGAAGGAAGCATACACATGTCAGGCAGCTACTGCGCCGCCAGCTGGTCTTTCAGGTATCCGATGAACAGGCGCTGCGCAGTGTGTGCGTCGGCCAGGCGCGAGAAGGTCTGCAGGGTGGCCAGCTTCATGAAGGAGCGCTTGTGGCGGCGCAGCTCGGGGAGGAACATCTGCGGGGGGGAGGGGGAGGGCGACGTGTGGGGGTTGAGGGTGAGGGGCAGGAGGGCGACGGTGTGGGGGTTAAGGGTGGGTGACGTGGGTATGAAGGTGGGATGCAGTTGTGGCGGCGCAGCTCGGGGAGGAACATCTGCGGGGGGAGGAGGAGGGTGGGTTTGGGTTTTGGGATAGTAGCGTGCGGTGAGCAAGGTAAGGTGCAGATGTGGCGGTGCAGCTCCGGGAGGAAAGAACTGCGGGAGAGGAAGGGCGACATGTGGGGTGCTAGGGAGCACCCCGAAAGTTTCGAGAGGGGAACTCAGGAGAGGCCGGCAAAGCGCTGAACAGTGCATGAGAGCAGGGCTGCCAGCCATGTTGCAGCGTACGACAGGCCACCCACTGGCCTCCCACTGAACCCCACGTCCACTCACCGGGCGGTACATGTCGAGTGGAGGTAGTGCCGTACCGCTGCTGCTGCTGCTGCTGTTGCCGCTGCCGCCAAAGCTGACCACGCCTGGCGCGCCGCTGCCTGCTGCTGCCTGGGCTGCCGCCACCGCCTCCAGCACCTGCTGCAGCGCCTTGTCAATCTCGTGCTGCAGGTTGGTGGCTGCACGGCAAGGGAGCACGCCGTTGCAAGTCAGTTTCAGCTACAGTGGAGTTTGTCCGCAGCCGTGTTGGCGCTCTCACACTGCAGGGGGTTGGAAGGACTGCCGGGCAGCACCCCCAAAGCGCAAGTGTGTGGGGCCCCCACGCTCTTCTGCGCAGCTGGCGCCTGCCAAACTGTCTCCTCCCATGTCCCGCCTGCTCCTCGTGCACTGCCAGTCACCTGACAGCTTGGAGTGACTCGTGTCTGTAGCAAGGTGAGGCCGCAGCTCCTTTGCCTGCAGCACCTGCTGCGGCGGCCCATCAAATGCCGCCTCCTCCGGAGGTAGGCCTGCTGCCGCCGCCGCCGCCGCTGCTGCTGCTGCTGAGCTGCCGTTGCATGTCGCCACGTCGCCTTCCGACGCTGCGCCGCCGCCGTGGTCTACCGCCCCTGCTGCTGCCCCCCGTGCCGCCGCTGCCGCTGCTGCCGCCTGCGGTGGGGGTGTGTCGGCGACTGCGGCTGCCACTGCTTCGAGCTGCTCCCTCACGTGGCCCTCCCCCAGTAGGGGATTTACAGTGAACAGAGGCGAGTCCCACCGGTTGCGCGAGTTGGGCCGCTCAAACCTGCCAGGATACAAGAGCGGGTGCACACACCAGCCTCAAGGCGCAGCGAGCAGCGTGTGCGCATGGGTGGGTAGGCGGGGGGCATGCAGGCTGCTGCAGCAGGCAGGCAAGCAGGCAACTGGGAGAGGCAAGCAGGCAGCTAGCCAGCCAGTGCTCACCGCATGCCTGCCAGTTCAGCCATGCATCAGACGAGACAAGTGATCAGTGCCATGCACGCGTGCAGGCAGGCTTTGCCCCAACCTGCCGCCAACTCAGCCAAGCTCATACCCGCACAACAGTCCACCACCTGAAGCCAGGCGGGAAAGGGAAAAGCAACCCAACCCACCTGCCCGCCAGGTCTTCGAAGGTCGCCTCGCTGTACCCCGCCTCCTCTGGGCGCGCCTGGTTCCATTGGCGGCAGCTGCCAGGTGGCGAGTCAACCAGCACCATGCAGAAGCGGGTGCCCACCTGAATGACGCCAAGTTAGGGATATGAGGAAGTGAAACCAGCCTGTCGTTGCCCTGACAGGGGTGCGAGCCATGAGCCTGCCCAGCGACCAAACCGGCCTTGCATAGCTGGCTAGACGCTTCCTAATAGCTTCCGTTCTAGGAGTTTCCAGAAAACTCTAGAGTATTCTTGGACCTTCTGGAGGTGGTTACCTGACCCTTACGTAACCATTGCATAACCGATTACGTAACCCAGGATGTGTGCACCCTCCAGCACACCGTCGCTCGCCTCACCTCACCGCCTCACCTCACCGACACGCTCCGACACGCCGGTCAGGGCAGCAATCGTCTCGTCCAAAGTGGCACAACGCGCCCACAAACTGCGCAGGCTAACGAGACAACGACCGTGTGTTGGGCCTGCTGCTGCGCGCGCGCGAAAACGCCAGCGAACACAGAACGGCTCGGGACCCCGCCCATCGCCTTACTTACAAAATTTCGTTTGCGACGATGCGGGTGCCACCGAGTTGGAACCCGCAGTTGAGCATGATAGGAGCATTTCCCGTAGGCGACTTTTGCGCCCGATTTTGGCGACGCTCACACGCTGCTGCGGCGAGGCCGCAGCCTCCCTCGTTCGCCACAACGTCCGATGGCATTGCGCATTTTAGAAACAGCATCGTGCCTACGCGACCGCAGACCCCTCTCCGCAACATTCTACAAAATCGTAACCAATCCACGTCAGCACCTCTTCGCTTCACAGTATAGCTATAGCCATTTCATGGCTCGCAATGAAATGATTGTAGCTAGATCAACGCCTGCCTGCAGGCCACTGTTGCACGTGCATGCCCCATGTGCAGGCGGTGTCCCACACTCATCCCCAATGTGTGCCGTGCAGCCAATGGCTGGCCCCAGCACCCCCAGCTCCACCCCTCACCGTGCGTGCACTGCACCACAGCTGGTAGCGATACCCCTTGATGTTGTTGTGCGTGTCCAGAATGACGGTGCGCCGCCGGCTGAGGCAGCGCTCCACCGACGACATCAGCGCACCTCGCGCCTGCTTCTCGCTGGTCGCATCTGCGGGCGGGAAGGCGAGTAGGGCGATGGTGGGGAGGGGAGGAAACATGCTGCTGGGTGAACAGCTGTGGTAGCTGCTGCCTGGCAGCAGCAGAGGCGGCGGCGGCGCCAGCGGCGGCAACGCCCGCTTATTGGTGCCAGGCACGGCTGGGTGCTCATCGCGGCACCTTTGTAGCTGACATTGCGCTGCAGGTGCAGCGAGTCCTCGTCCACGACCTGCACATCCTGCCCGAGCGACCGGCACGCCTCCGCCAGCGCCGCCGCCACAGTGCTCTTGCCACTGCAAGGCAGGCCGGCAATTACGATCAGAGGCATGTCTACACCGCCCGATGCGGCGACTATGCCGCAAAGGCGCTGCCTAGCAGCGGAACAAAACTGCAGCTCGCTGTGGAGTGCTCTAGAGGGGCTCTGCGCCAGTGCGAACAATGAAACACGGCTCAATTGGGCCTGTACGTATACACATTTGCAATGCTGCCGTGCCCCACTCCACTGCCGCCGCCAGCTCGGCGCCACCGTGCACAGCCCCCGCTGCCACACCGTCACGCAGGAGCAACGCCGGAGCTTGTCGGCTTACAAGTCAAGCGGGGTGTCATTGTCAGTCAGAGACGGTCAAGCGGGGAAACCCAAGCAAAACGCAGCAGGGAGCACAGGAAACGAGAAGCAGAAGCAGAGCAGAGCGAGAGGCGAAAGGGCGGGCGGGCGGTGGGCAGGAGGGTGGGGAGGCAGGGGCGCGGACAGAGCGCCTGGGGGCCTAGCACGGCACAGTCATCCCCCTCGCAATCACAGTGCAACAGAGACGCAGCTGCTGTGACGCACACAATGCACCTGTGTAACACAACATCCTATCCGAGCGGTATTCACTTGCAGAACTTGTCAGTCTTCATGGCCGCCCGCATGTCCAGCCGCTCTTCTGCCGTCTTCCCCTTCACCTTCTTGCTGTAGCCTGCAACCAGGCATTAGCGGGGGCAGCCATGGGAGGGCGGGGTCGGGGGGTGGATGGGGCGGCTGTTGTGAGCCCTGTGCTGCCAAGACCTTCACCTTATGGGTTGCCGGAGGGGTGCAGGTGTGCAGGCAGGGGGCCGTAGGTGTCCGCAAGGCGGGCGATTTCACGGCTGTCACCTTGCCGGTGCAGCTAAGACACTGGAACCCCAGCCCTCTGCACGCCCGCCCCGCCCCGCCCCATACAGTGCCCCCGGCAGCTGCCGCTCCCTGCCCGCACCGCCGCACGGGCACCGTGCAGAATGTCTGGTGCCGCTGCACAGCGCGCCCTGCCCCGCTGCCCACAGCGCCCTGCTCCCTCCCCATAGCTCCCTACTGCTTGCCATCCAGGCCTCGCACCATGCATGATTTCCGGTGCCTTGGCACAGTGCCTTGCCCCCACTCTCCACAGGCCTCTGGTGCCCACCCGCCCCCGCCGCCCCCCACGCACCGTGCAGAATCTCTGGCGCCTTTGCGTAGCCGCTGCCCCAGGGCGTGGTCTTGGCCTTCCCCTCCTTGGCCTTCTCCATTTCAAGGGCAAACTCCTGCTCGTAGTTCTTGCCGCTCATCACGGATACACCCGCCGCCTTGACTGCAGGGGCGCAGGGGCAGGCGTGCAGAGGGCAGCAGTGTTGAGGAGGAGGCGGTGGTGAGGGTGGCGACGGCCCCGGGTGGCAGGGGGGAAGGCGGGTGGTGCCGCAGATCACAGCTCGGCATTTGCTGCGTCAGCAATAGACAGGGGTGTCGCCGCAACTCTCGTGGCGGCGCACCAGCTGTGGAGCTGTCAGCAGCAGGGGTTACACAGCTATGGGCGGCTCATGCCCAACAGACGCAGCAAAGGCAGTGGCAGCCCAGCAGCAGCAGCAGCAACAACAACGACAGGCGGCAGCCGCAACGGCCAGACAAGCGGCACAGCATCCTTCCACCACTCACGTGCCTCCTCCTGCTGCTTCTTCTGCTCCTCAGTCATCTCCTCGCCCTTCTTGGCCTTCTTCTTTTTTTTCTTCTTCTCCACGCCTGTGCTCTGCAGGGCCGGGCAACGCGGTCGGGAGGGGGGACAGGGCAGGGGAACTAAGGCTGCTGACTGTCCCAGGGACCAGCCGCTTCTTTTCAAGAAGTTCTATCCCAGAGCCAACAGCTGGCGGTGCAGACGCCTGACGAGTCCAGCTCGACAGCAAGCGGCCCACCACCTGCCGACGCCAGCGCCGGGCGGACCCCCTTCAACGGCCCAAAGCTCGCCCGCTCCGCTGCGCACCTTTACTTGCAGCCCGCCCTTCAGCATGAGCTTGCCGCCGACCGGCATGGCTGCAGCGTCGCGGCGAGGTGAGCGAGTCTCGCAGCTGCAGGACACACGCTGCTGGGCGGCGGGAAGACAAAAGAACACGTGAGCGACAAGGGCGATAGTGCGACAACGACAGTCCGCCGAGGCGCCTCTCCCGCGCCTCCTCGCTGGCAGAGCAGGCGCGGCGCACCCGCCGACGCCGCCAGTGGGAGCCAGATCGACTTGCCCAGACAAGGCCCTGGAGGACCCCCTCTGTACCATGCGCGTATTTCACTGGTTGCATCTCCCTGGTGCTGGGACCAGGAATGTGGTGTGCACTTCCCGGCCTGGCACCCTTTTTGACTTCTGACAGCGCGCACCACCTGGCACACCCGTGTTGCGGTCGAGTTTGTGACGTTGATGCAAGCAAGTTGCCTCGTCATCTTGGAAGTCATACGGTGGGACGGTTAAAGTGGAGCGAAAGCTAGGAGAACAGTGCGCCAGCTCCCCTTGTTCGTGGGGCGGCTCAAATCGGCGAGCAGCGCACGAGGCAGCGTCACTTGCATCTTGGTAGAACATAGCTATGCAAACCTTTAAGCTCAGAAACAGGTAGGCACGTGTGTGAAGCAGAGGGGAGGCACTGTGATGGGATGTGCAAGGGTCTGAAGAAGGCAAGCAGAGGGCCGTAGTGAGCGCGCAGAGAGAGAGCGGGCATCATGGGCAAGGGCAGGCTACAAGGGGGCAGCGCATCGCGGCGCGGGCAGAGGTTGGCTGATTTGCAGAGTGCAAATCCGCTGAGTGCAACAAAAAGGGTGCAAGAGGACATGGTAGGGAATTCTATCAGTTGACGAATAAATGACTATAAGCGTGCGCTGGGGGCAAGCCAGCAGTGCCCCAAGCCGGAAAGGGGGAGGGGGCAGCTGGGGGCACATGCACACTGGTTGGGGCTGTGCTGACGGGCAGCTCTGTCGGCCAATCACGGCTCAAGGCACACCGCTGTCATGTACACCAGAGAGAGGGTGGTCGTCCAAGCACAGGCAGAGATGAGGCGGGAGCCGGTGCGGCAGTTGAGGATGGCGCACAGGCGCAGCAGCCAGTCCTCGGCCACCGTCACGAGGCGGCGCAGGCAGGCCCGGCAGAGCTGCAAACAGCAGCGCAGCTGTCTACAAGTGCTGCTCTGTGCGCGGCTGGGCGCCGTCGAGTGGGCAGGCTCACTGCTGCCGCTGCCGCCCGCTAGTTTGCCGTGAGCGTACAGCCGTGCCACCAGCAGGGTGGGCAGCACCAGCCCAAACAGCAGCTGCACAAACGTCAGGAACGTGCGGCAGTTGGCTGCGCTGTCGCGGCTGTCAGAATGCAGCAGCAGGCTGCCCGAGGAGGCGCCCCAGAAGAGGCTCCAGAAAGGGTCCAGCGCGCGCAGCAGCAAGTGAAGCTGCAGCAGCAGGGCAGGTGGCAGGGGCGACAGCGCAACGTCAGGTGCGGGCGCTGGCGACGACAGCAGCAGAAGCGCCAGAGGGGCCAAAGATGAGCCGTGGCCGTGACCGGCTGGAAGGGCAGCGACCAGCGGCAGCCTGGCTGCTCCGCCCCCACACGTGTGCATGCCGCGCCAGCTCACCACTTCCAGCTCCCGATGCATCCTTGAGATGCGCTGCCCCCACAGGGGGTGGCGCAGGAACGGCGTGCTGCACATTTCGTCGGTGTTGCCGCACCGCTGCAGGGGGAGGCGGGCAGTGCTGAAGTGAGCGGGAGGCTCGGGAGCGGGGGTAAGCAACAGCCAGCAGCGACCCCCTCCTTGCCTGGCATGCCCGCGAGCGGATGGGTGGGACAGCAGGCCATCAGGCGGGCGCTGATGCGGAGCAGGGCGGGCGCGCAGGCACTCACCACCACTGCGTAACCGGAGAGCAGCACAGACAGCAGCACGGGGCAGGGCCCAAAGATGGGTGCCACAAACAGCCCCAAGGTGCGGGTGCCCAGCAGGAGGCGCCAGGCGTCGCGCGTCAGCCCCAGCCAGGAGTGGGATGGCTCCGGAGATCGTTTACTGGTCTATAATGTGCCCTGGTTAGGACTCACATATTGAGTAATAATGTGTCCTACTGGGTCCTAATTAGCTCACATTCTGGGGGCTGCCCGTGCAGGCGGCAGCTGCAGCCCGCCTGGCG
>JAPTJF010000439.1:0-52580 GCA_029339195.1 Micractinium sp. NFX-FRZ | reverse complement strand
AATGTCACAAGAGTGTATGCGTTGTTGAGAATGCATTGAAAGAGGAGCAGGCCAGCACGGGGCCCCGCCCTGCCCCGACTCGCCTCGCAGCTGCCGCCAGCTGCCGCCAGCTGCTGCTGCCAGCTGCAATCTGTGCTCGAGCATCTGCTGAATGCGCTGCCCTGCCTGCGCGCTGGGTGGAGATGCCGCTTAATTTGGAGGAGGTGGTTTGACTTGGAGTGCAGGCCTGCGCAACACTCCTTGGCACTGGTGCGGGCGGTCCGGGTGAGGCAGGCGTCGCGAGCGGGGAGCGGCAGGCCCCCTCCTCACACCTCCCCTGCAGCGGGCCTGCGCACAGCAGTGTCTGTCAGTGCTCCGTGCACCTCCTGCCATCATACTGTATTGTGTGTTCTCTGACCCCCCCTCTTCGACCATGTGCCGGCGCATCTTACACAATCACTGTTCTGTGTTGGACATGCACTTGAAATACCGACCATATGTGCAAACAGCAGTCCGAACAGCAGGTGCGCCTGCCGTCTGTGCTGGCGGCAGGCGCTGGCAACAGCCAGCCGCAGGCCTGCTTAGCCGCCAGAGACGTTGCTGCTGCCGCTGAGCGCCCACCCGAAACCGTAGGCAACCACTGCACAACAGGGGCGCCGAGGTCCAGAATTCATCTCGAGCCTGGCAGCAAGGCTTGCTGAGCCGCCTTGAAGCAGCTCGACTGGCACGGCACACCCTCCAATCACTGCGACCCTCACGCAGCCGGCGCCTCCCAAGCGCGACAAGCACATGCCAACCCGAGCATGAACCCTGGCTTATGGCATGTGACAGCCCACCGCCGCGTCCAACCCGAGCCTGGACCCTGGCATATGGCTCTGACCACCCACCGCCGCCTCCCGTGAGCGCCATGAGTGCGAGGCGCAGGTTCCTCTGGTGCGGCTTGTTGAGCACGAGGCCGATGAGGGGGATTGCCGGCGCCACAAAGATCGGCCACTGCAGCGGAACCAGCGTCATCATCAGCGGCAGCAGCAGGAGACGACGCAGGAGCAGGAGAAGCAGGAGCAGCTGAGCAGCGCACCATGCACCCCCCTGCATGCATGCCTACTGCCGTTGGTGCATTGACCCGCAGTCAAGCCCAGCTGGGTGCCTCCAGGCATGCAGCCATGCGCCCCAAAGAGCCACCGCCAGCCCACAGCCCGTCAGAGGGCCGTCAGCTGGGCCCCTGCTGCCTTCCCTCCTGCTGGCTGGCCGGTCACCCCGACGCGCCCGTCTCGCCTGCCAAGCAGCAGCCCCCCACGCCCCTCACCATGCGAGCATAGTTGAGACCCACTGGCCCGCTGCGCCGCTCAATGCGCTCCATCCACTCGCGCGTGCGACGCGCCTGCTCCTCATCGTGCGCCGTCGTCATGGCGGCAGCGGCGGCAGTCTGCTGAGCCGGCTCCCCCTGCCTCTCGGCCATGGCCCCCGGCTCGTCCGCTATTCCGCTTGACGGAACGGAATGAACCCTGCTTGTTCGGTTGGATGAGGGGATGAGATGAAGAAAAGAGCGGAAGGTATGGGGCAGGACAGGTGGCGGCGGCGGCGGCAGCGGCACTGGCCAGATGTGACGGAAGCGGAATCCGGCCCCGCTGCGACATTGGCGTAGGGTCTGAGCCCACCTTTGGGTGAGCCGGGCCCTGCCGACGAGCTCGCGGCTTTGGGTTGGAACTCCGGCACGCGGCGGGGGCGCTGCGCAGACTGCCGGCCTTCAAAAGCGGCCGATTATGATGAGGGGAGATCTTTATAAGCAAGGCAAGACCAGCAATTCCGCCATCGCCAGTGCCATCACCACACCACAGCATGCACGGCGGGGCAGGGTGCCGGCCGCCAAACGGCCTGGTGGCGCACCCACGGCACTGCTGGCAAGGTGCCTGGCAGCTCTTCCGCTTGTGCTCGCCATTCCAGTATCAGACTCAAACTGGCCGTTGAGTGCAGGGGTGCAAGAAGCGTGGGGAGCGGGACATGCCGGGCACACACCTGCCCAGCTGTCTGCCACCAGTCGTTCGTTCGTGCATGCCACCTCCCACCTTCTCCTTGCCTGGTGAGCGCCCGGCGACATGCTGGGTTAATTGTGTGTATTTAGCAGGTGTCATACTTGACGTGCAGCCAATGGAAAAGAAGCGCACGCGCGTACCACGAGCGTGCGAAGCGCACAGGCAGCGGGCAGTGGAACGATGTACCCAGAGTGACGGTGTGACAGCGATGCAACAAGAGGTGAAGGAAGAGGCGCGGCCCGAGTAATCAGTGCCTGATGGCAAGCCTAGCATTTTTCATGGCAGGCGGAGGGGTGGGGGGCACGTGCGTGAGGGCACAAGTCGCCCGTGGCTGGTCAATAGGTGGCACGCACAGTGCATCCCGAATGCAGTTGGGATGCCTCGGTGGTTGGGTTCAGGAGGCCTCCTGGTCCCTGAGGGGGGCCAGCGGCGGTTGGGTTTTCGGCGCGTTACAACTTGGGCCGTGAACGGCTGTGCACATGGTTGTCGACGCCCAGCAGGTTTAGAACCGGCCAGGGGGCCCGAGGCCTAGGGCCGTGGCTGCTGCTTCTGGCCCCCGGTGCTTGAAATGAGCTGCGCCGGGCTCAGCGGCGGCCGCTGAAGGGGGTGCTGTATGACGAAGCATCCATGATGATAAGCTGCAGCAGGAAGAGGAGCAGGCACACAAGTGGTGAAGAGGTAGAATCGAGGTCAAGGACCACACAGCGGGGAGCTGCGACAGGGACCGTGACGGGCGAGCAGGCAGGGCAGGTCGGGGCAGGGCGCCTGCTCAGCTGCCCCGCACGGCGCAGGCAGCCGGTGTGACGGCGGCCGTGCGAGCGGGGGGCAAGGGCGCAGCGCAACGCGGCGCGGCGGCTGCCCAGCCTGCCTCGCCTCCCAGTGGCAGCCACCCCTGCCCGCCCAGTCTTTGCCTCGGCCGGTCCCATCCCAGCCTCCCGTCCTCAAACCCCAGACAGGATGTATGGGACGGCAAACCCAGCCCCATAATTGTCAGGCTCTGTTGACATCTCCGGTTTATGCTGGCGCCTGTTGCTCCCCTGTCTACTCCAACCCACCCACCCGGGCAGGCTCCCTTTGCAGCTCTACATTTCAACTCGTGCTTCTCCTGCACTCCCCGTGTTTCACTCCAACCCACTTACCCACCCACCCACCTGGACAGATCCGATGATGGCACAGATGGTGATGAGGCAGCAGAAGACGTTGATGGACTCCAGCCAGATTGTCATCTTCCTGCAGAGGCTCAAGGATTGATTGATGGACACAGTTTGACACCTTGAGTCAGGGGTTCCTGCAGGCCCTGGCGACAGTGCACGAACAAGGCAGGCACAGCAGGGCGCTGGCGTGAAAGTGCAGGGCAGACAGGAGACGTGTAAACGGGCGCAGGAGAAGCAGAAGGAGCGGTACAGGGATTGGCAGTACTGACATGCTGGGCTTGTGAATCTTGCGGTACATCTCGACAGGGAAGAGCACCGTGGCGGGCCTGCAGAGAATTTGACAGGCCAAGGTGGGTCGGGTGGGGAAGGTCGAGCCAAGCCACGCTGCGCTGACAAGGAGGCATGGGCGGTCGCAGCGGGGCGCAGGGAGGCGATGCGGCAAAGGGGCAAGGGCAGAAGGCAGGCAGGCATGCGGGCGCATGGAGGCTGAACAGTGCAGGCAGGCAGGCAGGCAGGCAGGCAGGCGGGCAGGCAGGCGGGCAGGCAGGCGCACGGAGGTTGAACAGCGCAGGCAGGCAGGCAGGCAGGCAGGCAGGAGCGCTTACCAGAAGCCCAGTGCGCCAATCAGCCTGCATGGCCGGGGGGAGGGCGGAGCACACATTTAGTGAATGACTGAGCAAAGACCAGACTACACTAGACTTCACTGGACTGGTAGGCTACACTTGTGCCGGGGGCAGTCCATGCCTGCCCATCACCCAGCCAGCGGTGGGACCGCCAGTTTGGCAGGTTGAACCCCCCTCTGAAAGAAGGAGGGGTCGCCCGCTGGTGCAGGCGCGCATGTAGAAATATCGTCCCGCTCCCAAATGAGTGTGACTCAGCACACGGCACCAGCAGGCTGCCGCATTAAGGCCAGCCCACCAGCGGGCGGGCCCGCCTCTGCTCTCGCGGCCCGGAGCGCTGGCTTTTTCGCTTGCCCCACAAAGCCTGCACTCCACGCCGTGGTCGGCCCCACTCGCCCCACATAGTGACACCATTCGCCCCAAGCAGCCCCCACCCCACGACATGCCGCCCCACATGGTGCACTCACCCCACAAAGTCGGAGAAGAAGGGCAGGGCGATGGCGATGAAGCAGACGACGACCACATCTGAAAAAGGGGGAGGGTTTTGCGGGAGGGCAGGCAGGCAGGCGGGTCAGCAGGGCATCTGCTAAGCCTTGCGGGGGCGATCGGCGCAGCGTTGCGGCCGTGGGGAACCACCCAGCAGCGTGCGTGCCGTCGGCGCGGCTGCAGGCCCAGCCCCCACAGGCCTGCCTGTGCTCTGCATGCGGCCCGGGCAGGTGCGCGGGTGAGCACAGCGCGCAGTGCAGCCCGGCTAGCTGGCTGGCTAGCTTACACAGGGAGCGGAAGGCGATGCGGAAGGCGAAGTTGCCGGTCCGGGCCAGGAGCGTGCTCTTCTTGTGGCGCAGCACGCGCTCAACCTCGGCAAACACGGGCTGGGAGAAGACCTGCGCAAGTTGGGAACATGAGGGGCCCAACATGCACACATTGATGATGGAAGAAGGCACAGGCACACGTGGTACAAGAAGAGCAGCGGCAGTGACGGCACAGAGGAGCAGTGCCTTGCCCCCACGGCTTGCCATGTTGGCTGGCACCGGTGATGATGACACCCGTACGCCCACAAACCCGCCAACCGACACCAGCAGCCCGCCCGGCACTGCACAGTCACGGCTGCTTGTGCCGCCGCCGCTGCTTGCCTGGTAGGCTGGGACCATGTGGATGAGGACCATCATGTTGGCGGCACGAGAAACATTGGTGGTGGCCTGCACGCAAGCAGGCAGGGCAAGCAGACAACTGCTGAAAAGGTGCGCCACAAGCACGGGCGTGTGTTGCATGCAAATTGCGGTTGGATGAACCAGGCTGCAGGGTCTGAGCCAGGCAAGGCGGTGGTCTGCACCGAGTGGGGACCGATACGTGTGTAGCACACCCACTGTGGGTGCTGGTCATGTGTGTGTAAAGGCTACAGGCTGGACCGGAGCAGGGGGACAAACACAGGGCGGCGCGCTGCGGCCGGACGCAAGGGCCGCGAGGCCCCTTTCTAGTTTCCCCCTCTTCCTCCTCTCACCGCTGTGCTAGGCCACACGTTGTCTGACAGGGACCAGAAAGAGATGACGTAGGGGTTGTCTGCGGCAGGGGGGCAGGGCGAGGGGGGAGGGGCGGGGCGTGCCAGCTGAGCGCAACGGGGAAGCGGCGGCGGCGGGGCTGGCGGGCTGCACCACCGCTTCGGCTCAACCCCAGCTGCTCCCCAGGTCCAGCCGGTCAGTCCCACCCCACCAAACAGGGCACCCCGCCCGTGCGCAAGCCCCGGCTGCCCCGCGTGCCAGCCGGCCGCCGCCCCGCACCGTACAGCACCTAGACACCTTAGGCAGCACCTCTTGACATTAGCTGCCTCCGGTGCCAGCCGGCCGCCCGCACCCACGCACCGTACAGCGCATCCTGCCCGTACGCGACGTAGCCCAGCACCGACACCAGGAAGTAAAAGCCGGTGATAATGCCCACGCCCACGCTGACGGCGCGCTTCATGTGCCTGCGACAGGGGCACGCACAGGGGGAGGGCGTGAGCACGCAGGGCGCGTGGCGGGACCACGGGTGATGGGCGGCATGCCGAGCTTGGCCAGCCGCTGGGGCAGCGGGCGGTGAGCCCTGGCTCCCATGCAGGTTCCATTCTGTGTATTTATTTATTTTATTTATCAGCAGGAGCAAAGCAAGCTGGCCAGGGCGGGGCGCTTTGCACGCTGCGCACAGCCACGTCGCCGCTCACCACACGGGCCCCTTGCCGCCGTCCTTGAGTGTGTCGGAAATCTCGATCTGCGGTCAGGCGGGCGGGCAGGCAGGCAGGCAGGTGTGCACATATGGCGGGGGCGGGCGGGGGGGCCAGCACGCATGCACAAAGTCAGGCAGGCAACCCCCCTTGTCAGCAGCGCTGCAATGCATTGCAAACAGCCCAGGGGGTGCTGCGCCGGCGCCCTGTGTGTGCGCAGAAGCAGTGCTGGGGCGTATACGTGTATACTTGCCAGGATGAAGGAGAAGCTGAAGGCAAAAACGATGCCGCCAAAGGCTGCAGGGGGCGTCGCGAGGCGGGCGCGGGTGGTGAGGAGCGGCAGACAGTGCACAGCTTGCTTTCATGTGGCAACTCCTGGCGGGCAGCATTCGGAGTTAGACGGGGTCCACAAGTGCCATGCTGTGCAAGACCGTCAGTTGAGAGCATGCTCTGCCCCCCTCTGCTCTGAATCTGGAGCCCTTTGGGACGTGTGAGAAGAGCAGAAACCAGGCACACCAGACTAGACAAGGCCCTTCCCCCCCAGGGATAACAACGGGCACCCCAGCAGGCAGACACGGTGGCAGAGCAGGAGCGGCCGCGCGCGTCAACACACCGCCCGGCCCGCCTGTGCTGAGCGACAAGCGGGGGCTGCACACATGTGTGCGTGGCTTGGGCATCCGCCTGCGCCCCACTACACACACTGTACAGGCCCATACCAGCCGAGACTCGGACCCGCAAGACCCCACAGGCAGCACGACCCGGAATGCAACCCATCACCCTCACCGTTGAAGATGTCCCACGTGAACTGGGCGGAGCCAATCCTGTCGACCGGGTAGCCGGCGGCGCTGGTGGTGGCCGGCCCGTCTGCAGCAGAGGCAGTGCAACAACCAGCGGTGACTGTGTGCCTGCCCATGGCCGGTCAATCGGCAAGTCACCAACTCTGCAACTGCATGCCATGCATAGCTGGGGCGCTGCGGCTTGGAAGTGATGGGCCAAGACGGCAGGCGCGCCCATAAAGGCGTCAGCCAGGGCTGTGGCTGGGCAGGGCGGGTGCTAGCGGGCAGTTGGGGGCGGTGTGCCGGCTGCTGAGCAGCGCACAGCGCGCAAGCCAGGCAGCGCAAGCGGACTGCGCACCCCACCGCTGGCTGCACGCCTGGCAGCGCGCCTGGCAGCACGGCACGCAGCACAGCAAGCGCTGGCCCAGCCACAGCCACCGGCCCCCCCCCAGGGGGCCTGCTCGGCACAGCGTGCCCGCCCCTGCCAGCACGAGTCTTGTCAGGTGCGCATGTTGGGGCTCCAGAGCCACAGGTGTCATCCCATTGTTTTTGCGCTCTATTGCTTTTCTAAACTGCGGTGTGCATGTGTGCCCGTCCGCCTGCGATACGCCCACTCACACGTGGCAAGCTGCCAGATGGACATGCCATCATCCGTTTGGTGACTCATCTGACCACTACATGCACATGCACACGCCCCCGCTCACATGTGGCCAGCTGCCAGATGGACATGCCCAGGCAGAGGAAGGAGTATCCAAAGGACATGAGCATGCCGATGAGGGAGGCCCAGGTGGCTGAGTCCAGGTTGGGCATCTGGCAGGCGGGGGCAGGGGAGTGCAGCGCTGGTTAGCAGCTAGCTGCATCACGAGTTTCATGGTCTGGTGCATGCCTCGTCAACCTCTCAGGATATGGTTCGTCCTGAAGTTGAATCCTCTATGGGACGTGAAAAGATGTAACGACTAGACTAGGCTGCATCAGGAGGGGGGGTAGTTGTGCACAGAGGCGGAGTGCGGCATGCCTGGCCTCCATGCTTGCCCGCCACCCTCTGCTGAGACGTACACGGTGCAACAGGAAGGAAGGAAGGAAGGAAGGACCCAGCCAGCCCAGCCCAGCCATTCACCTGGCTCATGAAGAGCTGCAGGCCTCCAAAGGCGATCGAGAACACCCAGTACTTGCAGTCGATGCAGTAGCCTGGGCAATCCAGGCAGGCGGGCGGGGCAAGAGGGAGGGGATTGAGCGGCGGCACGCGGGGGCAGGCATGGAAGCAGGAAGCGGTTGTTGAGCAGGCGCGCTGGAGAGAACCGGCAGCCGCAGGCCAAGCGGCGCCGTGTGCACGTGCGGCTGGTGGACTGGCTGGCGGCAGCTGCGACTGTCGGCTTGAGGCTGCCCTGCGGGGGCTGGGGCGCCCGGCAACTGCCGGCCAGGCCACCGGCGGAGCGCCAGCGCATGTGCCCCATGGTGGCACGCTGGTGCAGGTGTACCGAGGAGGAGGCTGGGCGCACCCGTGGTGTCGTCGACAGCGGTGCAGAGGGAGGAGGAGGCAAAGGACTGGTACGAATATGCAAAGTACTTCATGCTGTTCTGCAGGACGAAACAAAGAAAGAAACAAGCAGGGGAGGGCGGCGGTGTGACGGAACAGCCCGCGGGCGTCCCTGGTTGGGGCGGGGCGCAGGGGCAGGTAGGTGCACAAGGTGCCGTCAAAGTTGGAGGGCGCACAGTGCTCAGATGGGGTTGGGATGGCCGGGGTCCCCTACGTAAACGATTGGCGAAGCAGTCAACAGGCAGGGGGAGAACACTGTGCCGAGGTGGAGCGGCCCCCGTGAGCGCTGGTCCCACCCCGGGCCACCACGCGGCGCCAGCTGCGATGCCACCCCACCCACCGCGGCGGTGATGTTGTAGGCGATGGCGGTGAGCACCAGATTGGGGTACTGAATGATGGCCAGCAGGATGCCGCCCCGCTTCCCAAAGCACGCCTCCACCGCGCCTGCGGGCGGGGCAAGCAACAGCACGGTGCGCTCGGGGGGCAGGCGCGGGGTTGAGGACGCCCTCCCTCAACTTGCGGGCAGCCAGGCGCGGGCAGCGCAGGGGCGTGCCCAGCGGCGCTAGCTGCTTCCGAACGACTGGTGCAGTCCCCACACTACCACCCACTGCTGAAACGGCGATCAGGTGGTCATGCCCACGGACAGCGCCAGGCAGCAAGCAGCTTGCGAGCCTTGACAGCACCGGCGGCAGCGCTGCCTCTGCCCGTGCCTCAGCCCGTGCTGACCACCGGTGACCAGCCTGCCAGCGGCTCGCGCTGCAACCCAACAGCCCTGCACCCCCCCACCCCCAAGTACGGAACACACACGAGCAGCAGCGCGTGTTCCCTGGGGCACAGAGCACCCCCCACGCTGCCACAACCCCGACGCACTCTGGTAGGTGCGGTAGCGAACTCCATCAATGACCATGGCGTCTGCCAGCAGGCGGGAGGTGTACCTGCGCGCGGCGGCGCGGGGCGGGCAGGCCTCGGCAGCTGGCGGCGCGGGGGATGCGGCATGCGCCACGCCCGGCCGCGGTTCGCACAGCTGCAATGGAGACCCGCCAGCCACATGGAGGGCCTCTCGCCGGCAGGGCCCCGGGCCAGCCCCCACCCTCCCTCCCTCCCCGTCCTGCCGCTGTGCTCTCCGGGCAACACCAGGGGCGGAGCAGGGCAGGGCAGGCCCCGCTGTGCTGTCTTCCCCTTCTTGTCCCTTCACTTCCCTTCCCTTCACGCCCCGCCTCCCCTGCCCGCTGCCTTGCTCCTCACTTCCCTTCCCTCCACGCCCCGCTCCCCCTGCCCGCTGCCTTCCATCCTCACCAGGTGATGGCTCCAAAGAGCAGGGTCATGGTGACACCACCCACCCAGCCGAGGATGGCAAAGAAGAAGGGCAGGTAGAGCACGCCCGACCCAATCACGGCCTGCAGGTGGTGGTGTCAGCATGGTGTCAGCGGGAGGGGGGCAGGCGGAGGGCCGGGCGGGAGTGGGCGAGGCTCAGCGCCGCTGGGCGGGCGGGGCGGCGCAGGTTGCTGCGCTGCACGTGCAGAGCACGCGCTGGGTCCCCTTGCTCGTGTTGCCCCCCCGCCCCGCCTCATGCGGGCAGCGCTATCCCCCCGAGGAACACCACCTGTCGGGGCACCCTGGCAAGGGCATCCGCACAAGTGTGCCGCGGCCCACCGCCCCACCGCCACCCCCCCGTGCAGTGACGGTCACTGGTGCCCAGCTGCTGCCCCCGCCGCCCGCCCGCCCTCCAACCCACCGTAATGATGTGGTACACACACTCCTTCCTGCAGGCAACAGCAACAGAAGCGACAGCAAGAGAGGTGGGTGCCAACATCCGGAGAGCGTACAGGGCTGGCGATGGGGGGTGCCCTGCTCTGGTGCCCCCTCCCTTTTGCATCCTTGATCGCCTGTTGATTCGCATAAACAATCACTCCTGCTGAAACCATGGGTGAACTATACCCCAGCCGCCCAGCCCGGCGCCCGCCGCCCAGCGCCGCCTCCTGCCCCGCCACCTCCCACACCCCCCACCACCCCGCACCACCGCTCCACTGCGCCCCTATAGCTTTCAACCTCACCAGGTTCCGTTCCGGATGGCCTCCAGCTCCTTCACATCCATCTGCGTGGCCTCCCGACGAATCGCTCCTGCCCCCGTGGAGGGCCGCTTGTACGCCCCCTCCATGTCGTACGTCCCCGCCGCCGCTTTCTTCCCCTCCCCATCCAGCTCCACCTCGCTGTAGCCGGGCGCCACCGGGGCGCCCGTCATGAACTGGTCGTTCGGCGCCATGCCGGGCCTGCTGGGCGGGGCTGTGGGAGCAGAAGCAGAGGCAGAAGAAGTGTGGCACGTGAGCGCGACTGACACAGGGGTTGACAGGCTGGCCGCCTGCGCCCCACTGCTGGGCCACACGGTGAGTCAGGGGAGGGTGCGGGTGTCGGTGGCGAGGCGGCGCATGGCGGCGGGCGCGTGCGCGCCCGGCGCGCTGCAAGCTGCGCGGCAGCAGGTGTCCCCAGCTGGGCTGCCACCAGTGGGGTTTGCAACCAGTGGGATTGCCACCAGTAGGGTGGGAGCAGCGGAGGGCAGGGCAAGCAGCGCCACGTTTGTGTTGTCCCCCAGCAGGCTCAGGCTGAACACGGGCAGCAGCTGCACGGTGGCTTCCACCACCGCCTCCACATCCGTCAGCAGGCGCACCCACTTGCCCTGCAATGCAACACAAAAGGGAGTGATCAATCAACGCTAGGGGGGTAGGAGGGGGCCAAGAGGGGGTGTTCACTGGTTTGCTGTCATAAGGCAAACCCCAGGGGCACCTGCAGCAGGCACACGCAAGCAAGGCAGGCGAGCGCCGGGAGGCGTAAAGCAAGGCAAGCCAAGCGGGCGGGCCCTTACCTTTTCTAAACAAAAGCAGGTGTTTTCATAAGTTTAGGAAAGCTTGTCCGCAGTATGAGGAGCCCACCCCATGAAGGGAGCAAGCAGCAGCAGGGCCGTGGCGAATGAGGCGACCCTCCTAGAAACTGTGCATGCCCGCACAACGCTGCACAAGTGAAGGAGCACTCACCCGCAGTGTGAGCAGGCCGCCCACAAAGACAGCGAGCAGCAGCAGGGCCATGGCAAAGGAGGAGAGGACGGCGCGGCGTGCGGCCTGGGGGCAGCCCGCCCCCAGAGAGTTGGAGACGCGCACGGAGGAGGCGATGGAGAGGCCGAACACCAGCATAAAGCTGCGGGGCAGTGCGGATTGGCGTGAGAGTGAAGACGAGTGGGATTAAGGCTGGATAGTGAGGGGGAGGGAGGGGAAAGGCCACTGCTAGGGGTAACTCTGCCGCACCACGAGTATGCGCTGTGCTGTGCTGCGCCATGCTGTGCTGTGCCCCGTAGTTTTCCATGGTGGACTCACATGATGCTGTTTGTCACGCTGCAGATGCCCATTGCCGCCACCGCCAGCTGCGCCTGCGGGGTCCACCCCGCCATGAGCAGCAGAGCCTCGAACGACCACCACCTGAAGAGCGGGGCAAGGGAGCGAGGGACGGGGGGAAAGCAAAGGAATGAGTAGCGGAGCCTCGCGTGACCACCACCTGGCAAGGGGAGGGAGAGAGTGAAGGTTTGCAAAGGACAAATTCTTCATGGGGAGAGGAGCGGCTCAACTGAGCACCACCGGAGTTCTGGGGAAGATACGGCTCAGCAAGGGTGCCACCCAGTGGGGGTGGCGGGCGGCAGTGCAAGGCGCACTGCTGGCTTGCTGTACACCCGAGCGCCTGTCTAGCGGCGGGAAGGTGCGTGCAGCAGAGAGGAGGCACGATCAGCCAGCTCACTAGCAGCATACCCTCATGCAACTTTTGCTTTATGCACACAAATTTCACACTACACTGCAGCCACTTCCAATCGCTCACTTGCAGCAGATCATGATGCAGCTTGGGGCTGCCAGCGAGAGGTAGTGCCCCCAGCCACGCAGCGCCTCGCGGCTCCAGCCACCCCACACTGTCTCAGGGTGGCCGCGCTGCCTGCGAGCAGCAGGGAGGGGCATGATGAGAGAAGGGCGCAGGATCAGCACGCCCCACACCCTCCGCTGGCAGCAGGGCGGCAGGCATCCGGTGTAGTATGCATGCAGTTTGACAGCCCCTGCCTGCCTGCGGCGAGCATGCACGTGCATGTCGGTCGGCCTGCACTGCCCCATCTGCACCGGCCCCACCACCTGCCTGCCCCCCTTCCCGTCCAGCCTCACCCCTCTGCCCTGCCTGATGCTTCGGGCCGCCAGGCATCCCCCCAGCATCCCTACAAAGGTCAGCTGCAGCGCCACCACCGCCTGCCTGGCTGCCCGCCTGCCCTCCCGGCCCCGCCCTCCCTCTGCCTTGCCTGATGCAGCGGGCCGCCACATATCCTCCCAGCATTGCTGCGCACGTCAGCTGCAGCGCCACCACCGCCAGCGCAGCTCCGTCTAGCCCCAGACCCAGATGCACAATAAAGAACCAGTTGTAGAGCGGGGTGAGGGCAGCAGCCACCAGAGTGACTACAGTGGCGGGGCGCACGACCCCCTGCATGGGGATGCCCAGGCGGCGGGGCAGGGGCCGGTGTTGGGGTGGCAAGGGCAGGCGCGGTGCGGGGCAGGCAGGCGGTGCGCTCTTATCGGGCAAGCAGGCAGGCAGGAGGATGCGCTGATCAATCCTGGTGGGAAGCTGGTTTCCGCCACCCACACCTTGACGCTGAGGTTGCTCTACCGCGACCCCAAACCTTGCATGCCCGTGCACACGTGGTCAGAATTACTAAATAAACAGTCCTCAGACTGTAGCCAGGACTGGTGAAAAAGTATGTTGACGCACCTGGACGATGAGGATGCGCTTGAGCGACTCAAACACGCCGATGCAGGGCAGCGAAGGGGACACGCGTACCATGTAGCGGGCCGCAGCCGCCGACAGCTCCGCCTCCTGCCCCAGCGCCAGAAACAGGCGCTCCGACCTGCAGGCGCAGGCAGGCGGGAGGGGCGGCATGTGTGCATGCGCAGGTGGGGCGGGGGCGGGGGGCTTGCACGTGCAGGCAGCCCCGGCGGGGCACAGGGTTAGCGGCAGCGCGGCAGCGGAAGCATGTGAGGCAGCACAGGCGCGGGCGGTGCCGCTGGCAGAGTGCCAATGGGTCCCCCACCTGAGCCAGCCGACAGCGATGATGCCGCCGAGCAGCAGGTTGACCAGCAGAGCGCGCTGCAGCACCAGGCCCACTGCCTTGTGGTTGCGGGCGCCAAACGCCTGCCTGCATCCACGCATCAGACAGCGGGCGTGGGCAGGGGAGGGGCGGCGGGAGCAGCGGGAGGTCACACGATGCTGCTCGGTCAGACGGGACAAAAGACTACCATCAATGATGCAGGAGGGATGCCTCTGGGATCAATGATGCATCTCAGCCGCCTGCAAGTCAACAGCACTGCCTTCTGCAGTTTGCTTCTGCAGCTTGCTGGCCTGCCCGGTCAAATCCCCTCATTGCCGCCTGACACGTCAGCGCCCGACCACTCCGGCCCCACGCATCCTCTCACCCAGCCAAGGTGTCTATAGTGCCGCAGAACCCCATGATCACGCTCTGCAAGAGTGACAGTCAGCGGCAAGTCAAGGCAGGAAACGGCAAGTAGAGCAGGCAGGCACGGCTGCTGCTGTGTAGGGCTTGGCACAGGCAGGCGCACACCAGCTTGGGTCCCTGCAGGATGCTGGTGCACGGAGCCCTCCAACATGGGCATGGTGCCTCTCCCTCCAAGGTTGACCCCTGCTGCGCATGCCTGCCTCGCCCTCACTCCCAGCTGCCTCCTCACTCCAGCGAACAGAAGCTGCCCAATGCGCACACATGGCCACACCAAAAAGGCGGGGCATCTCCAGGTGCCACGTGGGCACGCACCTGCCCCGTGACGTTGAACACCGAAGCAGCCAGCACCGCCGCCGACAGCTGCAGCCCGCCCAGGCGCCCCACAAACGACACTCCCACGGCGTTGATGCAGAAGCCTGCCAGGTTGGCTATCTGTGTGGGCAAGTGGGATGGCAGCAGGGGCAGGAAGAATGGGAGGGTGCCAGCCAGCCTCCCCTGTGGTTGCTGGGGTGCCGGAGGGTGTCAGCCCGTGCCAGAGGGCCGGGCAGGTCGGGGCCAGGCAGACGCTATAGGACGCCCAGGCCAGGCCTCAGAGCAGCATGCCCATCACAGCCACCTGCGCCCAGATCAGCGTACAAATCTTATCCGGCTGGCCGCCACATTTGCTCATGCAGGTTGCAACCGTCCCCCACCCAACCCGCCCTCGCCCCGCCCCTCTCACAGCCAGGGGCAGCGCCAGCGCCAGCACGCGCAGCGCCTCGCCGCGCCACACCGCGCACCCACCCTCCGCCTCTGCCGTCTGCAGGGAAGCCGCCTCCTGGGGCAGCAGGCTGAGCTGGCGCTGCAGGAAGCTGAGGCGTGCCTCCTCCTCTCCTGCCTCTAACAAGGGGAGCGAGGGCGCCAGGGAGGGCGGCAGCGCCTGGGTGGCGTGCCGGATGGATGCCAGGTAGGGCAGGGCGGTGGAGAAGGTGGCGGCGATGGCTGGCATGTCCATCCCATCCTCCCAGGCCTCCTCCCAGGCCCGCCGCCGGCTCTCTGCGGCGGCGGCAGCCGTGGCTGGCAGCCCGCTGAGGGCTTCAGAGGGAGGCGGGGTGCCCGGCAGGGAGGCGCTGGGAGCGGCAGAGGACGCGGCGGCGGCGGCGGAGGTGCCCGCCCCGCTGGTCCGGCTGGTGCTGCGCCGGGCCGGCGGCCATGGCTCTAAGGAAGGCTCGTCCTCGAATGGGCTAGGGTTGGCCGCAAGCTGCGGGTGAGTGCGGGGGCTTCTGGGCGGGGCCGACATGGTGACTGCAGCGGGCTGTCGATGCACTTGCCCCCCCGTGATGTCAGTTCAGGCGGCGTGTGCTTTCTCCTTCTGCAGTTGAGGCACAAGGCCAAGCGGTATCCAGGGTATGCGTCCCTGCCTACACGCGTGACAACAGGCTCAGGAAAGGCAGGCAGAAGCCACAGAGTGTGTGCACGGTGTCGACATGTGCGCAAGTGCGGGAGGAACAGTGCACAATAGGAAATGTGTCTGCCGCCGCCAGGGGTGCCCTGCCACCTTGGGCGGCCTGTGGGCATCCGTGGTGGGCATCCATCAAGGGGGTTTCTTTCTGATTCTGAAAAACTTTGCACATGCAAGGGCATGGACTGACAGACTGATTGGCAGGGTGTGGGGCAGGCGGGGCAAACGGCGGCCCAGCAGCAGCAGCGCCGGCTTGCCCCCAGGCCATGCAAGCCCTTCGGTCAAGTAGAGGCCACACTGCCCCTGGCGCTGGTAGGCCAGCTAAGACGCAGATGTACAGAGGGAGAGGCATGCCAGAGCGGAGCGTAAGCAATGCGGGGGCTTTGCAGTGCGCAGGGTGTGCAGACCAGCTGCTCGTGCGCGGTGGTGCCGTGCAGGCACTCGTGGAATGGCAGCAGGCTGGCAGCGGCATGGCAGGTTGAGCGGGTATGGTTATTCTGATTTGCTAGGAGGGCTTGCCAAACGTAATTTGGACTGCTTTCCGAGACTGGTCACCAGGGGGAGATGCAGGGCTGACGAGCTGCAGCCGGCTGTGGGCGGGAGGGGGCGGCGACGTGGCCGAGGGGGCGGTGCAGGGGCGGAGGTGCCGCTGCCAGCGGCATATGGTGAGCAACATTTTTGGGCCATGCGAGGCGCTCAGATGGCGTTTGAAGACTCCTTGGACCCCTCGGAGCCTCGGTACCCAAATGAATGGGCTCTACCAAACCGCCAAACCCGGTCTCCAACGTGGCCGCCGGTCAGGACCGAAAGAGGCACGACGCATGACGCAGGCAATTGTCCCTCGTCTGCACTCTGTGGCGGCTTTCATCTTTCTCTCCTGCGGTTAATCAAGCCGCACACACTCAGCACACTTGGGAGCAGCAGCCGCCTCCGCCCGCGCCCCAACTCCCCCGCACTACCAAGCCTGCGAGACATCGCAGTATGCTGCGTTAAAGCCCAGCCTCGCTAAGCAGTCCATCCGCCTGGCTGCCTGATGGCGGCCCGCTCTGGCCCAGGTGCCGCCGCCGCCGCCGGCGTTGCGACAGTACCGCTGCCGCCGCTCCTCCTTCTGCTGCTGCTCAGCCTCACGGCCCTCCCGGCCGTGGCCGCCGTGTGCCCCAACGTGTTTTTTGGCACCGGGATCGCGACCTTGGCAACAGACTACAACTCCAAAGATGGTGCGGCTCGCGGGCTGGGGCGCAGGCGGCTGGGGCTGTACCGTGCCCAAAGTGCCTGCTGGAGCCGCCGCCACACACTGGCTTATAGAACACCTTTCACTGTCCCATTAACTCCGCTGGTTGTGTGACACTCACCTGCAGGCCTCTTCCATCCTGACCTCTTAAACGTACTGCCGGTGGGTGGCCAGCCAGAGCGCCCTGCCTGTCGCAGCACACACCACCCAGCGGGCTGCCCCGTTAAGCCCGGTCGGGCAGGCATGCAAAGCGCGACCAGCGCCGGCCAGCACAGCACAGTGCACCCCATCGAAGCTTCACCCGCCTTCTCTGCGTGCCTCCCCGCCTCCCCGCCTGCGTGCAGCTGGTGGGCCGGTGCGACGTCACCGGCGCCGGCGCCTCGGCGGACCCCGACAGCTGGCGGGCGCAGCTCTACCTCTGCGGCACCGCCGACTGCTCCGACGGCCCGGGCGGCACCCTGCCCGCCGGCTTCCAAGCCACGCTGCCCACCTGCTCGAACTTCACCACGCAGCAATCGTGCACGCTGCGCCCCACCGCCGTCACCTACTCGGGCTCCCTCTACTCCTCCTCCTACCTATTCTACCTGCCCAACGCGTACCGCGGCGCCAACACGTTCTACGCCGTGCGCTGCTTCTTCCTCTGCGATCCCGCCGACGCCGCCACGGCGGAGCAGCGTTCCAGCGCCAGCTTCACCGTGGTGAGTGGCAGCAGTACAAGTGGCGGTGTGTCAGCAGCAGTACAAGTGCAGTGCATCAGAGCTGCACAGGTCACTGACCCGGGCCACATGACTAGGGATTGTTTGGGGGACAAATGAGCCCACGCTTGTGCATTGCTCTGCCCTGTCCCCCCGGCCTGCTGTTGCGCAAGCTGCAGCACCAGCGTGGCACTTGACCCGCCTCACCCTCCTTCTCAGAAATCCATTTCCCCCTTCCGCCTCGGTGCAGTCTGACCCCATGCCACGCTCGCCCCCACCGCCCCCCACCCCGCCCCCGAGCCCGCCGCCACCGTCGCCGCCCAGCCCTCCGCCGCCCCCCTCTCCCCGCCCGCCTCCCTCCCCGAGGCCGCCACCCCGGCCCCCCAGCCCTGCGCCCCCCCCTCGGCCGCCGCCATACACCGGAGACTACCCACCACCCGCGCCACCGCCGCCGCCCAAGCCATCCCCTCCCCCGCCCAAGCCGCCACCGCCTCCGCCTCGGTGAGCCCGCCCACCCGTCTCCAAAAAGGCGGGCGCCTGTGCCGCTGCTGCGGATGGCATCGTCACAACATGGCAGCACCTCAGTTCGGTTCGCAGCCTGTTGCTCGGCACAAGATGAATGCTGACGCACTTGCCTTGTTGCCCATGCAGGCCGCCGCCCAGCCCGCCGCCGCCGCCCCCGAGCCCGCCCCCCAGCCCGCCCAGCCCGCCGCCCTCCCCTCCCACACCGCCCCCACCCCCCGTCATGTTTGGCCAAGCCCAAGCCTTCATCGACTCCACACTGAAGGACCCCAGCACAGGCGTTATCCGTGCGCCCCCGGGCAACACGCTCCCCGTCACCGCCACGTGCAGCGTGGCGGGCAAGTACGCCATGCTGGACCCCACCGTGTGGCCAGCTCAGCTGCTCATCTGCGGAAGCCCACCGGGCGCACGCTCCTGCGACTCCGCCTCCTACGACCCCGCCCTGCCCATGCTGGAGCCAGGTGGGCCGCCCTGCCTGCCTGACCGCCTGCCTGCCTGCATTGGCTGGTTGCTTGCTTGCTTGCAGCTTGCGTGCTTGCTGCTTGACTGCCTGTCCAACTGCCCAACTGCCTGCCTGCCTGCCTGCCTGCCTGTATTGGCTGCTTGCCTGCATTGGCTGCTTGCCTGCCTGCCTGCTTGCCTGCCTGCCTGCCTGCTGCTTGACTGCCTGCCTGCCTGCCTGCCTGCTGCTTGACTGCCTGCCTGCCTGCCTGCCTGCCTGCCTACATCGCCCCGCTGCTCCCCTCTCCTCTGACCCCTCCTTCTGCTCTGCCCCGCCCCTGCCTGCAGTGAACGTCACCTACAACGGCGGCGTTTACACCGCCACGTACGCATTTGACGTGGCGCCAGCCTGGATCTCGCCCCAGGCCATCACCTACCGGTGCGCTCAAGGGGATATCGCTCACTGGCTGCTGCCGCCGTGCAGCCGTTGGGAAGGGGCGCAGCAGCATGCCTGCAAATTTGATGTTGCCAGAGCACGGGCGCTGGCCTCTGTGGGCACATGCCTGTTCGACGTGGTGGGGCCAGCTCTGTGGATGCGCCGTAGAACTGCCGCCTCATCCACCCCCTTGATGGTGTGCCTGCCTCTCTCCCCACCCCCGCCTGCAGCTACTTCTCATGCCTCTACGTCCATGCTGGCGCCGTGTTCCAGCGGTCAGGAGCCTCCCTGGATGTGGTGAGTGCAGGCCATTGCTCTTATCTGTTAAAGAGTATTGAAAGGTTACAAGGGCGCGCCTCACAAGAAGCTAAAATGAGGCAAGGGAGAGGGAGGACACGAGGCGGGCTGCTCGGCTGAACCGAACTTTCCGGCTCCCTGCCACCCCTGCAATGCAGTATGCTCCGCCGCCCCCACCGCCGCCCTTCCCACCCAGCCCACCTCCTCCCAGCCCCATGCCGCCGCCCTCCCCCAGCCCTCCCCCGCCACCTCCGCGCCCACCGCCGCCGCCACCGCCCAGCCCTCCCCCACCGCCACCCAGCCCTTCCCCGCCGCCCCCACCCCCCCCGCCGCCCTCTCCTCACCCCCCGGCCGCCACGCTGCGCGCCGCGCTGTGCGCCCCGGGCGACACCGCCTGTTTCCCAGACAACGGCGGCTGCCAACCCGGGCGATACCTTGTCAAGGCTGGCGCATGCCCGCTGTGCCCCGCTGGGTCGTTCTGCCCCGGCGGCACCGAGCAGCCGGCGCCCTGCCCCCCCGGCACCTACTCTGGCCCCGGTTCTCCGACCTGCACACCATGCGCCAAGAACTCGTACCAGCCCCTGCCTGGACAGGCCACTTGCATGGGGTGAGGCCGGGGAGGCGCTAACTGCTGGGATGTGTGCTGCCGCGGGTGTGTGTGTGCGGGGGGGAGATCAGCTGGGGGGGGGGGAGATCAGCAGGCACCCCACCCCCTCGACTTGCCATTTACGGAGCGCCCCCCCCCACCGGCCCCTGGGCGTCCCCCTACCCAACAGCCAGCCCTCGTGCGGCATGCTGCCCTGTTGCATCACACGTCGAGAGCTCGACGGTCGCCACGCCTGCGCTGCGCGCCTGTGCCTGCCGCAGCCCAACACGCGTCCTGGCCCCTTGCCTCCTTGCTCGGCCTGTGTGCAGGTGCCCTGAGCCGGGGTATACCCATTTCGAGGGGTCAGCCTACTGCATGGCCTGCTACTTTGGGGAGCCCCGGCTGGTGGCGGGAGAGTTTGAGGGCCAGCAGGGCTGGTGGCCCCAGGGGAGCATGCCAGAGGAGCAGCCCAGCGCAGGTGCGTGGGTGGGGCGTGGGGGGGTGCGGGGCGGGCGTGGGGGCGTGGCACCGCTGCTGCATCAAGCTGACTCAAGCTGCCACTGTCATGGCGTGGCTTACTGGCACCTGCCTGCCCTGCCTCACTGGCAATTGCTGGCCCCAGCTCTGGCCCACCACCCATGACCCTACCATTCCTCTTACCCTCTTGAAGTGCCCCCCGGCAGGCATCCGAGTGTCCGCAATTACTTGGGAGGGGTGCCCGACCGCTGCCTGCACGCAACTCAACCCTCCTCCTTTGCTCACTTGCCGTCCCCTCCCTGGTTGTGCCCTCTCTCGTCCTCCTGCTCCCCTGCAGGCTTCCGTGTCGCCACCCTGGTGGACGGGGTGCCCGACTGCGGCCTGCCCAACGCCTGGCTGTCCACCTGCGCCGGCGCCGGCCGCGGGGGCGTCACCGTCGCGTTTGCAACCGACCCCACCTGCCTGGTCAGGATGTACATTCTGGGGGACCCCGCCTGCTCCATCACCAACCGCCTCACCGTCGTCGACGGGTGGGTGCCTGGCTTTACATTTATGAGAGTGACAGAAGCTCTCCTGGGAGGTGGGGAGGGGGCGCAAGCGGGGCGAAGGCGCGCATGTTTGTAGTCGGAGGCGCCCAAGCGGGCACTGCACGCCTCAACAAGCGTGCCGTTCTCAAGCGCCTCACATAACTTCACTGCCTCCCACCCCCACACCTGCAGCGCCTACCTCACCCCCCACGACTTGCAAACGTTCCCGGGCGCGGACGGCGCCAAGCTCACCGCCCGCACCTCTGGCGCCGGCCCACGCGTGCTCACCCTCAGCGACGGTGCCGGCGGGCCGCTAAGCTGTGGCACACAGCTGGGCATGCAGCCTGCGGACGCGGGCTGCCCACAGGGCACCTCTTTGACCAGCAACCCCCAGCTGAGCATCATGGGAGAGGGCGGGGCGACCCGCGTGGTGGTCAAGGAGCGGCAGTGCGCGCCATGCTCCACGGGGTACCGCTGCCCCGCTGGCGAGGCCATAGCGTGCGCAGCGGGGAGCTTCACGGACGTCGTGGGAGATGTCTCCCCCGCCGCCTGCTCCCAGTGCCCGCTGGGCGCAGCCAGCCGTCCAGGTGCGGCGCGCGCTATGTGACTGGCTGCTGCCTTGAATTGAGGTGCAAAACTAAGTTTTGCAAAAGAATTGGCATCTGCACTGCTGGCAGGGGTGCTGTTGTCGGGAGTTGCGCCAATGCTGAGCAGGCTTTGCCGCCTTCCCCCCTGCCCCGCTTGCAGGCCAGGAGAAGTGCCAAGAGTGCGGGCCAGGCACGGTGCCCACCACGCCACGCGACAGCTGCGTGCTGTGCCCCGAGGGGACGGCCAGCAAGCTGCCGGGCGTGGCAGTGTGCCCCAGCTGCTTGGCGGGCACGTTCCGTGAGGCGGATGGCGGCGACGGCACCGAGTGCACGCCCTGGTGAGAAGCCTGCCTGTGGTCTCTGCCACGAGGCGCAGGGTCCGGCTTCCTGGCAGCTTCACGGGTACTGGCAGCCTCCCTGTGACTGGGCCTGCCAGCAAAGGCGCCTACTAGGGCATGCCGGTTGGAACACAACGTTGCCGCCTGCTTTCCTCCCCATCCCTGCAGCCCGCCGGGCAGCTGGTCGCCCACCGGGGCCGGCACATGCACGCTGTGCGCCGCTGGCTATGCCAACGACAAGTACGGCCAGACAGAGTGCTCCCCCTGGTGAGCCCTTTCTATGAGCATGCCGGCTGTCGGTCACCGAATTCTTCCCGGAACATGCACCTTGTGTGCAAGAGCTCGGCCGGTTCGCAGGCGCCCCCCAAGTGCCGCTTGCGTGGCCTGGCCCCTTGCAGCGTGACCTGCCTTGCTACGTCTGCCTTGCCCCCGCCACGTGGCAGCCCAACCTTCGCCCTCCTCCTGTCAGCCCAACCTTCGCCCTCCTCTCCTGCCCACGCTAACCTCCTTGCTGGTCCGCTTGATGCTCCCCTGCAGCGCCCCGGGATCTTATGCAACCGCCGCCGGCAGCCACGTGTGCAACACCTGCGAGGCGGGGTCGTTCTCCAATGCAACAGCCTCTGCTGCCTGCACTCCTTGCCAGCCTGGCTGGATCACGGTGGCTCTGGATGGCTCAAGTGGTGCCACGGAGTGTGTGCCGTGCGCGGTGGGGACCTGGAAGCCTGCCGCCGCCAGCGACAACAAGTGCCGCAGCTGCCCGGCTGGGTACGAGACGGGGGTGAACGGCACGGGCGCAACCTCCTGCAACCCCTGCCCGCCCGGCCGCTTTGCCTCCCTGCCGAACTCGCCGCTCTGCCAGCCGTGCGCACCCGCAACCTTTGCTGCTACGCCAGGTGGGTGCCCTCCCCTTGTGCTGACACTTGTCGAGACATGCTGTGCCGCTGCTGTGGTCAGCAGATGATGTGCTGTGCCGTTCTGGTGGCATGCTGTGTCTAACGTTGGTCAATTGCCCCACCCTTCCACCCGGCACAGGCTCACGCGTCTGCAAGCTGTGTGGCGCCGGCACCGTCAGCGGCCCCTCCCCGGGCAGCACCTCTGCAGCCTCCGCCTTTGCTGCCACCGAGTGCACCCCCTGGTGAGTGAGTGACGGTGCAGGGAAGTCGTCCTGTCAGAACCACCGCATCAGAGCAGGAGGGAAGAGGCATTCGGGGCCCCAACTGGGGGCAGGGTGCCAGTGCCCCTCCATCTCCTCCAAGCCTGCTCCCCTCCCCACTTGTGTTGAGGGCCTAGCTTCCTTTGAGACTCCCCGACTCGTGTTTCTTGCAGCGAGCGCCGCACCTTCCGCCCCAGCATGTACGCCGCCAACCTGTGCACCACGTGCCCCAAGGGGAGGGAAACCAAGAAGGAGAGCGGAGCCACCCTGTGCCTGGCATGCGCGCCTGGCACCAGCCAGGTCTCGACCACGGACGTCAACTGCACCGTCTGCGGGGCGGGTACGTGCACAGGGGTAGCAGTGGCGCTGCCGACCGGCACCGGGGCAGGGCGGGATTGCATCACCCCTCCGCCTCTGCTCCCGTCCCACACCCACCTGCGCAAGGAGCTGCCTGCATCTGCAATTCCCGGACTCACCGCAACTGCCCTGCCCCGGTTGCTGTGCAGGGAGCTACGCAGCATCGCAAGGCACCTCCAGCACCTGCCCCCGCTGCCCCCGGGGCTATGCCGTGGCTGACGCCGGCAACTCCCAGTGTGACATCTGTGAGTGCAGGCGTGGGGGCAGGCTGGCCTGCACGTCACACCTGCAGCAGATTGGCCGTGGCCGGGCACCTTTGAGGGGCTGTGAGGAATGCTGGATGGGGCAGAGCCAGCTGTATGAACACACCAGGCTCCCATGTTGGCCGATGGATGGGGGACGCTGATGATGGGGCCTCCTCGAGGTGCATGCACTAACAGCAAGCATGCTGTGCTGGTGCTGTGGGTGCAGGCCCCCCTGGCACCTACTCTGATGACGAAGGCCTGCTGCAGTGCAAGGAGTGCCCCGCGGGCACCTACTCTGAGAGCACGGGTGCAGACAGTGCAGGGGACTGCCTGCCCGCCCCCAAGGGCAACTATGCAGAGGGCAGCGGCAACGACGGCTTCACGCCCTGCCCCGCGGGAACCTACGCTGATGCCTTGGGGAGCTCGGCTTGCAAGGTGAGTCGGGGTGGGGAGGCTGCTGACTCCAGCTGTGTGGAAATGAATGAAGCAGTGTGAGCCTCCGGGTTGGGCCCCACTGCTGTTGGCTTTGTCCCCACTTCCACTGTACCCTCTCACCCACCTGCCCTTGCCCCACACGCCTGCAGGACTGCCCACCCGGCCACGAGTGCCCCGCCGGCTCCGTGCAGCCCAAGCCCTGCCGCAGGGGCTTCTTTGCAGACATGAAGCAGCCGTT
This sequence comes from Micractinium sp. NFX-FRZ, assembly GCA_029339195.1. Lineage (NCBI taxonomy): Eukaryota > Viridiplantae > Chlorophyta > Trebouxiophyceae > Chlorellales > Chlorellaceae > Micractinium > Micractinium sp. NFX-FRZ. The sequence goes on along the minus strand of JAPTJF010000439.1, from coordinate 28,751 downwards.
CTGCCGGGAGTGCCCACGTGGCACCTTCCAGGACCAGCAGGGGCAGCGCGCCTGCAAGCCCTGCTCAGCTGGCTCCTTCTGCCCGGCTTCCAAGCTGGCCCAGCCCACGCGCTGCCCACCGGGCCGCTTTGGAACAAAGCTTGCATCCGTCACCGCCAACGACTGCTTGAAGTGCCCAATCAATGTGAGCTTTCGAGGTGGCTGGGGTGGGAGTGGCCCCTGCTGGCATGAGGCAGGAGAGCGGTCCTCCCCTGCTCAGGCTGTTACCGCTCGCTTGCCCTATTCCTCCCTGCCCATGTGACTGATGCCTGCCTGTCATGCCCCCCCACCCCCCTCCCCCTACAACCCTCTTCCTGCAGACCTTTTCGTCCACTGATGGCGCCACGTCCTGCGTGAAGTGCGCCACAGGCCAGTGGACCGGCCGCCTCACGGGCCAGCGGCAGTGCTGGCCTGCAAGCCAGCGGCTGCCCACAGTGGCAGGGTAGCAGGCTGCAAGCCTCCCCTCCACCCAACTACCAGCCGTGCTGCCAGGCAGCACAGCAGCCAGGATGCAAAACTGTCTTCTTCGTCTAAACTTATTTTGCGTCTTCACCCTTCAAACTCGTCAGCGATCAAGCTCCTCAGACACCAGCAATCAAGCAAGCCCCTCAGCGATCAAGCTCCTCAGCCCTTTGGCCACACGCATCAAACTGCTCCCGCTCACCGCGGCCCCAGCCCCCTTTCCATGCAGCACTCGCCGCTCGCCGCACATGATCATCATGCTGTATTTCCCCCCGGAAAGATCAGCCCCCCTGAAATCTTGGTTTGACCCTACTCGGAGGGCAGGCATTCTTGTGCACCTGGCAGCTTTGCCCTGGCCTCCTGCCGATCTCCCCTTGAGCCTTCTGTTCATCTTCTTTTCTCGCAACACTTCCCCACATCGTGGCACCTATGCCTTTACTTAATAAACCAGGGAAACCCACAGCATAGGAGCACATCATCAGGGAGACAGGCGCCGCCCACCGGGGCTCCGCACCCTGCCGCTGCCCAGCCTGCCCCCGGTGCGTGGCCGACCGCCCAGCAGCAGCGCTCGCCTGCCCGCAGCACGGCGCCGCTGAGCTGCCGACTCCTCCTGTTCGCCCACCTGTTGCTGCTGCTGCCTCTCCTGCTGCTGACGCCGCTCCTCCTCTGCCAGCCGCAGCGTCGAGGGCAGGCACTCCAGCGCCTCCGCCTCCTGCTGGGCACGCTGCCGCCGCAGGCTCTCCAGGTGGCGCAGCTGCTGCGGGGTGATGCGTGCTGAGCCTGCTGAGGGGGAGCGCAGCAGGCGAGACGGGCTGCCGCTGCCTCTGCCGCTGCCCCAGGGCACCTGCAGCATGACCAGCTCGCCATCCGAGCTGCTGCTGCTGCTGCTGCTGCTCGCCCTACCAACAGCAGCCGTGGTCGGTGCCAGCTGGGAGGCGGGCTGCTCCAGCACTGGTCCCAGGACAGCAGGCTCCAGCAGACACGCCTCGAAGGGCAGCGGTTCCGGCAGAGCGTCTGGCTGCAGGAAGGTGGGCGGCTCCGAAGGCAGGTCGGCAGGTGCCTCTGCCTCGCTGCCGACTGGCGCTGCCAGGCCTGCCGCATGCTCCTCAACCTCCATGGCTGCCACGCTGACAGCATCGTCGCTCAGCTGCTCTGCTGTGGCAGCATCCATGCCTGGCACCACATCAAGGCTGCTGCCAGCCAGCAGCGCTGCCTCATCAGCACCTGCAGCGCAGGCTGCCTGAGACATTGGTGCCGCCTGCCCTGGTGGATCCACGCCCTGCTGCCCCCAGGCCTCGGCAGCGCTGCCATCCTCGCTGGTTGCGCCGGTGTCAGAAGCGTCCTGCTCCTCTTCCCCCACCTCCAGCACTGCCCTGAGCAGAAAGTCCACCTCCGCAGGCGGCTGTGGAGAGGCGGCCGCTGCGCCATCGGCAGCAGCAGCAGGCTCTGCAGCGCCATCAGCCGCAGCGTGTCTGGGGGCCTCAGGGCTGCTGGTGTCAGCCTCAGGACCGTGCCCCCTGCCACTGCGGAGCCTGAGTGATCCGCGCCTGGACAAGGAGCTGCGCCGGCTGAACGACGACTGCCGGCGGCCAATGGACTTCACGTGCAGCCAGTCCCCCATCCAGCCCTCACCCTCTGGCGCTGCAGTTGGCACAGCAGTGCCTGCGCCAGGCTCCCCCGCTGCCGCTGACCTGGCCCCTGAGGCGCCGGCCCCGCCCTTGATGGGCCCAGCGCTGCTGCTGCCGCCGCCAGCACCTCCACTGCTGCCAGCATGTGTGCCACCCCTGCCAGCGCTGGCTTGAGCGGCCAAGCCGCCCAGGCTGAAGTCGAAGGCGCTGTCCCACACCGAGTCCAGCGCCACCAGCGCTGCCTGCAGCGGCTGCGCGCGCAGCCGGCCGTCGGGCATGCGGCGCACCAGGCCCCACTCGCAGAGCGGCGGGGTGGCTGCCTCGGTGGTGAAGTCCAGGCGCAGCCCAAAGTGCTTGCGCAGCAGGCGCTCGCACTTGACGTCCAGGTCATCGTCTGCGGGGTTGGAGAGGGGGCAGGAAGGAGCAGTAAGATGTGGGCTGAGCTTGGGTGGTAGCGCAGAGCGGGTGGAGAGTCACAACGTTGTCCATGCGCACGCCGGCCGCCGGAAGCAGCGGCCCAGCAGCAACAGCAGCATTTGTAGAGCATGCATGGTGCCGCCTGACCTCTCAGTTCCTTGCCGGCCAGCAGCAGGCAGCAGTAGCAGAGGAAGCACTCCCGGATGTGCTGCCTGCAGGGGGCCAGGGAGCAGATGAAGGGTGACTGTGATATAGCGTGAGGCAGGACGGAGCGTGTGTTGTGTGCTGAGCTGCTAGCAATCCCAGCCTGGATGCAGCCATGCTGCGCAGTGCAATCCCCTCCAGTGCGCCCATTCTAGCTAAGCTCACCACTCACCTGCCCCTGACCACCACTCCAACTGGCACCCTTAGGTTGCATCACCAGCCCTCCAACATCTCTCCCCACGCCGACTGCACATCGCGCCGACCGGCGTCTGCACCATCACCTCCCACCCTCAGCGCACAGTAGCCAGCAGGCTCACTGATGAACAAGCTCACACTCCCACCTGCACATCTCGTCTGTCAGTGTGTGAAGTACCGCCTCCTGGCTGGCCACCGTGCGCTCAAACAGCAGCTTGTTCATCTCCCGCTCAATCTCGTTGCGCTCGCTGGAGGCCTGGGTCAGGGAACAGGGCACGTAGCAAGCTAGAGGTGAGACCAAGCGCCTGTTCATCTCCCGTTCAATCTCGATGCACTTTCTGGCTGGAGGCCTGGGGCAAGCAGGGGCGGGCCAGGCAGGGTGACAAGGTGTGGGGAGCTAGTGAACATAGTCCCTGCACTCCACTCAGGGTGCTGCAGGCTGCCGCCCCACCTGGAAGTAGACCTGCGATGCCCGTGAGCCCAGCAGCATCAGGGCCGATCCCCACATCTTCCAGTCCAGGCTGGCCTGCCAGAAGGTCGCCAGCAGACCGATGACCGCCGCAATTGCCGCTACCACCAGCTGCACAAACACGCTGCCCGGGACAAACACCTGCGCAGGCAACGGCCAGAGGGGGAAGTGCAGAGGGAAAGTGCCAGCTTTAGGGTAGGAGGGTGGGGTGCCTAGAGATGGCAGGCCGCCACAGGGGCATGCAGTGGCATGGAGCAGCGGGCAGCGGCATTTTGGGCTGGTCAGCAAGCACCAGCCGACAGCTCCGGACAGCCGACACGCGGAGTAAAGCCAGCCACACCCCGTCACCTTCTTCTCCGGCATCACCATCTCCTGCAGCGTGGCAAGCAGGGCAGGCATGTAGCAGGCAAACATGCGGAGGTATCAAGTGTCAACAATTGGGCCAGGCAGCTGCCCTCTTATGCCTACTTTCTGCCTGCCGCCCTCCCTGCCCCCAGCTCATGCCGCGCTCTTATCCCCCAGGTGGCACCCCTCGACCCCCCTCCCTGCCTTCCTCCCCCCCGCCTCCCCCCAACCCACCAGGTCTGCCAGCGGGATCCCCGTGAACTGGCGTATCTGTATGTTGCGCGCCAGCACCGCGGGGTCCGCCTCCTCCTCGCGTATCACCTCCTTCTCCCCCTCCACCCGCCGCTCCTTGGGCACCTTGCGGCGGTAAAGCACCACCACGTCACGGATGCAGGCCTCCTGCAGAGTTGGGGACGGTTGGGAGAGGCAGGGTGGTTTGGGTGAGAAGGGGAAGGAGTGGTTGTGGGCACCTAGCAAGAGATATGCTCCACAAAGTCTGGCGCAACATGCCTGCTGCAAGAAGAGGGTGCAGACGGACAGTTGTGGGGAGGTGTCGGTGAATGCTAGAAATGAGTAGCCGCACATGTGCGCACGAGGGTCGGACGTACATGATTTGTAGAAAAAGAGGGGGGTGCATACGACCAGCAGAAGCATGCAAGGAAATGGTGGGATTGGGCACAAGACGCCCGGCGGCTGCCAGGCCTGTACTGCAGTTGGAGCGGCAGCCGACCTTCAGAAGCCCCATCAAACGAGAATGCACTGCCCACAGCAAGCAAACCAAAACCTTGCATTCACGAGCTGCTCAACCCATTCCCATCCCACACACATGACACTCGCCTGCAACTCGATGACATCAAAAAAGCGGGACAGCACGGAGCGGCCGGTTGGGAAGTGCCTGTGTCGGGGCGGGGATGGGGTCGGAGGATGAGTGCCGGAGCAGGAGTCAGCAACAGGCAAGGACAGCTGGCTCCAGTAGGCAAGCTGAAGCCCTGGCCGCCCAGCCCTGTCCTTTTGGCAAAGAAACCCTACCCTGTCCACGCACGCTCCAGTCTAGCACCACCTGCCATTCAAGCTCACCTGCTCATCTTTCTGAACCTGGTTGTGGTGCAGGTGTTGTGCAGCACCAGTACGCATGACCACCCCATCACACACCCCGCCAGCTCACCTGCTCATCGTCTTGCGCTCAATGATGGTGCAGGCATCGTGCAGCACCGTCAGGCTGTCCTCAGGCGACACACCACCCTGCGCCGCACGCCGCCAGCGCACGGCTGCCGCCGCCGCCTTCATCGCACACTTGAAAGTGACATCAAGCTTCTGGGGGGTGCGTGCCATCAGCGGGGGTGGGGGCGCCTTGAGACCCAGCTGCACGGCGCAGGTAGGGTGCAAGAGGGAGGGGCGGGGTCGCAGGCCGGCACAGAGTTGAGACTGGCGGTTGCGAAGAAGCGAAGGAAAGCAGCCCGGCGCACGGCGTTTGTAGTGCACACCTCTCGGCAGTTCTCTTCCACACTGCTGTGAACACCCCAATGCATGGCAGGCACGACCACACATATGCCAGCACTGACACCCAGGCTGTCGCTGTGCAGCACCCACCTTCTGCAGAATGCGCGTCAGCCCCGCCCAGAGCGGCTCCAGCAGATAGAAGGACAACAGCAATTCCACCTTCTGCATCAGGTACCGACCCCGCATCTTGGCCTGCGGGCATGCGCAGGAAGGGGGCTCGCTGGCCAGTGTGGCAGGCAGGCAGGCGGCAGCATAGCGTCCAGAAAATCTCTGGAGGCACGCAGTATGAGGCAAGGCAGGCAGGCGGGAATGCAAGCGGGCACGTGGAGGCATGAAAAATGACCCTGCTCCCCCTCCACTCCCTCTCCCTCCACCCCTTCCCTCCCTCCCCCTCCCTCCCCATCCACTCCATGCCCAACTGCACCGCCAATCTGTGCCCCTCTGCCATCTCCCCCTTCCAACCTCGTCTTCCACCTCCATGCACGCACTCACCGGCTCGAATCCACGCTGCGGGGCGGGCAGGGGTGGGAGGGCGGGACGGTGCGTGGGATGGAATGAGAGGGGCGTGCGACTGCGTGCCACACCGCACCCCGGCCTGCACCGTGCATAACGGCGGCCAGCAAGCAAGCGGGCGGTTCGGGCGGTGGGACTCACGCAGAAGATGAGGATGCGGTCTGACAGGTCGGGCAGGGCGGCGCGCTGCTCCGGGCGGTCGCCCCAGAAGCGCTGCAGCATGCGCTTGTCCAGCGCGCCCCACTCCACCTCCACGGGCAGCGTGAAAAGGAAGGCCTCCGCCTGGGCGGCCTGCGGGAGAGGGAATGGATGGGGTGCAGGGGGAGCAGTGACCATGGGTGCTGCGCTGAGAGACCTGTCACTTGTGGTTGTAGCTGTCGTAACTTCCAGGCTCAGAGCTGCACAGCAAATTCAGCCAGCTTCTCACCCATCCAGCCGAGTGCCCGCTCGCCTGCCCGCTTGCTGCCCGCAAGTGTTCGCCATCCCCCGGCAGCACCCGCCCGTCGCCAGCGCACCTCCCACTCCATAGAGCCCAGCAGTTTGTAGTGTGACGAACCCATGGCGGCCAGGAAGTCGCGCAGGAATCGGCGCTCGTGCTCCTCAATGCTGCTGAGCCGCTGCAGGCGGCGGGGGCTGCCGCCAGGGGCGCCACCGCCGACTATTTTTTTTGCGGCAGAAAAGTGCTCAAAGTCGCCCTCCAGGCGGCGCCGCATGGCGAGGAACTCGTGCTGAATGACGCCCTCCAGCAGGCTGAACAGTGCGGCCAGCTGGTCCGCCTGGGCATCTGCTGCTTGGTCGTCAACAATGTTGGCGCACAACAGGTCTGCTGGACGGGGCGGGCAGGCGGCGGCAGGTGGGTGGGCACCCACCGCAGGAGTCAGGCAGTGCGCCGCCCCAATGCATTCCGCCGTTGTATGGACGTCACCTTGTAACTGGCTAAGTAGGGCCTCGTCGCTACAGGACAGGAACCTGGCCGGGGGAGCCACGACTCTGTCGCGTGAAACCTGCACTACGTGTTGTGGCGAAGCGGGCTCCTCATCCTCGTCTTTGCCCGCCCCATCGCGCCGCTTTGCCCTGCCGCCCAGCTCCATCAGGGCCGAGGGCGCGGGCAACCACCGCGCCACTGACGCCTTGGACACGATTTGAAGTGAGGAAAAGCGACTGCAATGCTGAATTGGAATGCAGGGAGAGAGGCCTGTATGGCTGCACTGGACACAGCTGTCGGCACGCTGCGCCCGCTGCGCATTGCCAAGTGGCCTGGCTGGCATTTCTGGCCTTGCTCGCCCCTGGCCGCTACTAATGCTAATGTATGTTATGCGTATGTTACGTCCTAGACCCAAGGAAGAACGTTGCGCCAGTGGTCAAGCATATTGCCAAAACTTGCCAGCCCTCGCCGCCAGCTCGCCGCTGCCCGCCTCCTCATCCGGCAGCCCGCCGTGGCTGTAGTCCCGCTCACACACCGTCCCCTCGCTGTTGCCGCACACCACCAGAGCGCCCCGGCAGGCCAGCGCCGTCACGCCCTCCCACTCGCGGTGGTACTGGCGGTGGTGGGCGGGCGCTTGCTGGCCTCCCTCCGCCGCCTCTGCTGCCTCCGCTGCCGCTGCGCCCGCTCCTTGCGCCGCCAGCCCCTGGCCATCAGCCTCCCCATTGTTGCCCGCGAGCTGCAGCCCCTCTGTGCCATTCTCGAGCTCACGCGGCACCGGCCCATGCGGGGGCGGAGGCAGAGGTGGGAGGCAGCTGCCAAGCTCTGCCAGGCAGTCGCCGCTGGTGGGGCACCAGGCGCGCAAGGGGGCCTCCCCGTACCGCTCTGTGCCAGTCACCACCTTGTGCCGATCCACGTGGATGGAAGTGACCTGTAGAAGGGGTGGCAGGGTGGGACAATGTGGTGGACGTGATGGAGCAGGATGGGGCGGCTCTCCCAGCGTGAGCAGCGTGGCATCAGATGGGCATTGCCCAGCGCATTGCGGGCGCATCTTCAGGAGCCAAGCAGGGCCTCCTGCCTGCCCAGCACCCACCCAACCCTCCCGCCACAGCATCCCAGGCGGCAGCAGCCCGCGGCAATCGCCCCAGGGGCAGCAGCGCCCCAGGCCCTCACCGGCCGCGAGTGCCCCTCTGCCAGGCGCAGACGCTCCGCCACGCCCCTGCCCGCCGCCGCCAGCAGCGCAGCACTGGCGCCAGCAGGGCTGCTGCCGGCAGGGCTGCCTGCTGAGGAGGTGAGGGACCGCAGGTCAAACACCCGGGCGCCGTCGCTGCCGCCTGTGGCCAGGTCCCACCCCCACTGCGAGAAGCAGTGCAGCTCCGAGGGCAGCGCCACGCCAGCCACGACCCGCATGCTGCGCACGTCAAGCAGCTGCACGCAGCTGCCGCCTGCGAGGACGAACAGCGTGTGCGGCGCCAGTTCTGCCGCCGCCGCGGGGGCCAGGGCCGTGACGGGTGCTGCAACCTTGGCGGTGCCGGTGCAGGCAGCAGTCCATGGGTCCCAACTCTTCACGCGAGCATCCAGGCTGCCGCTCATGAGCCACCCGCCGCCGGTGCCGCCGCTGCTGGCGCTGCCGCCGCCTTCTTCCCACTCCCAGCTGCCGCCGCCGTCGCTGCCGTGGCCGTTCCCACAAGTGGCCAGGCAGGTCACTGGCGCGCCGTGGCCCTACGGAGGGGAACACACGTAAGGAGAGGGGGGCAGGATGGGAGTGTCGATTGAGCGAGGGAAAGGGCAGGGTGCAATGCTTGCCGACTTGGGATACGGAAGAAAAGCGGGGATGCAGGTCAGATTTTGCGCTGACAGTGCTGCTTGGACCAGCATGCACGAGCGCCCCTGCAGGTGCATGCATCAAGCGCTGCCTCTGCCGCATCCTTCATCCCTGCTGGGCCGAAAGCTGCCAGCGCCATCACCACTTCCTCACCCGCAGTGTGGCAATCTGGGGCTTGTGAACGGGGGAGGGCACCAGCGGCGCCAGGCCCCACAACCGCACCGTCCGATCCTTGCCGCCCGTTGCTGCTATGGTCACGCCTGCAGGTGCAGAGATGGGATGGGGTGAGCGATTGTCAGGGCAGGGCAGGGCAGGGCAGGGCAGGGCCGGGCCTGCCTGAACCGGGCCTGCCTGAACCGGGCCTGCCTGAACCAGTTTGCCAGACAGCACTTCGACAGCCTGCAGAGCAGTTGAAGCTCAAGCACCTCAAATCCTGGCGCTTCAAGCACCCTCCCATGCATTCATGCCTATGAGCACCCACTAATCATCCCACCCGCCCGCCCGCCCACCTGTGCTGCCCGCCACCAGCTGCAGGCAGGTCACCGACTCCTGGTGCCCCCGCAGCGTGCGCAGCGGCGTCAGCAGGCTCAGGCTCTGCGCCCGGAACTCGTAGCTCTCGGGGTCGGCGTTGGCTGACCAGAGCCTGGGTAGGGGCAGGAAGTCGGCGGGCCGTCAGGAGCTCGTAGCGTTTAGGGTTGCGGCTGGGGCGGACGACGAAGGCATTGGCTAGGAGCCGCTGCCCTGCGCCCCACAGTGCGGTCATGCAAGCCTGTGCGATGCGCCAAGTAGTAGCTTCCAATGCCAGCACCCAAACTCAGCGCTATCGAACACATCCCTTCACACCTGACGGTCTGGTCATGTGACCCTGTAATGACGCCCAGCCGGCGCACCGGCCCCCCGGCGCTGGCGCGCAGCACGGCAGCGCACGACACGCGCGCCGAGTGGCCATACAGCTGGAAGGACTTGGAGGGCGGTACCGCGCAGCGCAGCTCAACCGTGGCGCCCTGTGCCGCCAGCGTCAGGCGCTGCAGGAGAGTGGGGCGAAGTCAGGGAGCATGGGTGAGCAGCGCCGCACACCTGCCAGAGCTGCCGTCAGGTTCTGTCACACCCCAGAATCTGGGCAGACAGTGCTCTACTGGGACTGGGCTTAGAAGAGCAGAAGGCAGGGGTGGGTGGCCAGAACGGTAGGGGCAGCGAGTGGGGTCGAGTGGCTATGCAGCTGCCGGCAGGAGGCGGGAAGCGATGCAGCGGGCAGACATGCAATAGGCAGCACCTGATCACCGGTTCCATAGATGGCAGCCAGATGCACGGGCGTGGCGTCTGTGGTCCACTCTCGGCAGAGGGGTTGGGTGGAGCGGAGCTACAGGACAGGCAGGGCGGGATGACTGGTTGGTGGGGGAGCAGCGCCGGGGCCCTGTGCTGGCATCTTGAACTGACTTTCTTTATCAACAGCACATCTAACACAGGCTGAGCATTCATGTCAACAGAACATGTGCTCATCTCTCTGCCTGCCTGACCCCGGCCTTCTCACCTGCTGGCACGCTGCGTGGGTGCGTAGGAACTCGCCACGCCATGCCCCAGGCACCACACCCCCGCCGCCGCTGCTCCGCCCGCCTGGCTGCAGCTGCCGCCCCTGCTGCTGACTCGGCTGCTGCCCAAGCTGCGTCAGGCGCTGCCAGGGCTGCGGGAACTGGTGGCTGAACAGCCCGGCCCAGAGGCGGTCGTTTGTGTCGACCGCGTGGCGGAGGGAGGCGCAGGTGGCCGCCAGCGCTGCCACCTCTCGGTGCCGCAGGTGGCCGCACACCAGCGCAAATGTGTCGGGCTCCAGGCTGCTCAGGGCGGGGGTGTAGGGCTGTTCTGGAGGCGGTTGAGGCGGCAGGATGTCAGATGGCTCCATCGCTGCTGCACAAGCTGGGGGCCCGCCGCTGCGAGGGAGTGGCGGCAGGAGTGGCGGCAAGGGGAGCCAGTCTCGGCGCCACAGCCGGTTGGCCTGGGTAACGAACCGCGCGCCTCTTCCTTCCCCCGAAGGACAACTAGCTTAGCGAGCAGCGGCCAGCGCCCTGAGAGGCTGCGAACGGGGCTCCCGGAAGGCGCGAGAGGCGCTCCTCGCAACGGGCACTCTGTAAAACCGTTATTCAGCACTGTGCGGAATGATAATGACGCCGGCGTCCCCAATTTGTCCTTGGCCCAGCAATTGACAAGCGGCGGCGCCACCTCAGCTTGGTGCCCGCGGCATGCCGCCTGCCATGGCCGCGACTTGGGATGCTGATTGTAGTTGTAACGTCCCCCACACAGCTGCTTAATCTGAAAAGGCAAGGTCAATTGCTGGGCACCCCGCCCTGGTCTGTGGCCAGCTGAGTGGCACAGATGAGTCCCTGTGGATGCAGGCTCTACGAGGCAGGGGGACGGCAGGGGTGCAGGCGGGTGCCGGTTGCATTTGTTCCCAGCTGTGGAGTGATGCAATTAAGGTATACAAAACACTGAATGCAAGCCAGGCATCTCTGCAGCTCGCACTCTCGGCCTCTGTTTTTTTTTACATCAGAGTAAAGGCGGCGGCGGCGGCGCCGCCGCCGCCGCCACCTGGGCAATCCACGATGGCACTCGATTCAAAGTGTGGAACGGCAGCACATCGGGCATCCAATGCATAGGCTTAGCTCGCTGTGCGCCAGTCGGGCGGGGCGGGCCTGGTCGGCAGGGCTCGTCCGCCCTGCCCTCCATGCGCTTTCCCTGCGCTGCGCGGCCTCTAAATCTGCTGCAGGAGCCGCAACACAGAGCAGCGACAGGGTGAACAAGGTGCGCCTGCCGCTCTGGCGCGCCAGGGTTTTCAGCCACCGCCGCTGCCGCCTCCCGTCTGTCCGCTCGATCCCGTCACCGCTGCTGCTGCTGCTGCGCCGTGCTGCTCACCGTTGGGCCGCCTGCGCACTACTGTACCGGGTTTGCAGGAGGTGGCGGAGTACTGGCAGCAGGTGCTGGACAGCAGTGTGGACAAGACAACCGCCCGGGCGCTGCTGCCCCACATTGATGTTCACCAGGCAAGTTGCGGCAGGCGGGACCTCAGCGGCAAACACGCGTGGAGCATGCGGGTGGTTCCCCTGCCCTGCCCAGTTGGCCCCCAGAAAGTGTCCATTATACTCTGACACGACTATAGATCACCTCAGCATTGGCTCTCACCTGACCTTCGCTCCTGCATGTGAAAGAGATAAAGCGGGACGGCGCACTGTGCACTCCTCATGGCGAATGCGAAATACATGCCTGCCACATGTGATGCGGGCCACCCGTGCAGATCCTGGGCCTGCCAGCAGTGCCGATAGATGCTGCCACCGGTGCGCCCGCCGCCGCTGCTATCAGCAGCGCCGATGACGGCGACGAGCCTGCAGACGCCCTTCCCGCTGCTAGTAGGTCCGCAGCAGCAGCTGCTGTAGCACGGCGGCCCGCCTTCTCCAGCCGCAAGGGGCGGCCGCCGCTGTACAGCTACTTCCGCAGCGTGAAGAAGCAGTTTCCAAAGGCCGTGGCGCTAGTGCGGGTGAGCGACGGGGGCCCGTCATGCTGTGTGCAGTGCTGTGCTGCGCCTGCTTTTGCAGCGTGCAGCGGCAGTTCCCTGGTGCCACACATGCACTTGTCTTCCCCGGGCATTGCTGCCGTGCTGCCCCTTTCGTCACCTCTCTCCCTCTCTCCCAGGTCGGTGAGGTTGGAAAGCAATAGGGGTCACTCCTGTGCCCCTTGCCCTTCTCACCCACGCTTCGCTCACGCATACCGGTGAATCTTCCCTTGTCGCACCCACCCCTTCTGCTTGCCGCCCTCTCTGCTTCACCCACCCCTTCCTCCTCTGCCCCTGCCCAGGTGGGCGAGTTTTATGAAGCAGTAGGCATCGACGCTGTGCTGCTGGTGCAGCACGCGGGGCTCAACCCCATGGGCTCCGGCTGCCCGCCGCGCGCCGGCTGCCCACGCCAGAACCTGCGGCGGACCGTGGCGGACCTTGTGTCTGCGGGCCTGACGGTGGCGGTGTGCGAGGAGGTGGGTGGGTGAACGGGGGGCCGAGGGGGTGCAGAGTAGGAGGGAGGGTGGGTGGGTGGGTGAGGGGGGTTCGTGGTGCGGCGCAGCAGAACGTGAAGCAAGCGGCTCTGACTGTGCTGTTCTACAACACCTTTGAGGCAGCGGCAGGGGTGGATGGGTGAACGGCAGTGTGACGGTGCATGCAGCAGGACGGCGAGCTGCGGCAGAGCGTGCTCAGGCCAGGCAAGGCAGGCAAGGAGCCTGCTGTGGGGCTGTGCTGCTCTGACCCGGCAGTGCATCTCTCTGCATGCAGACCCCACGCCCAATCTACACTTTTTGCGGAGCATGAAACCAGCACATGCTCACCACACGTGCTTATCAACTGTTGTTCTGTGTGGCCTTGCTGCCGCAGACCCCCGAGCCCTACTCGTATGGGAGCATGAGGACCAAGCAGAAGCAGCGCTACGTGGCGGAAGTGGTGAGAGCCGCATTTGACGGGAAGGGTTCATTGAAACGGAGCAGCAGTTGGGCGTCCCAGGGCCCCCTGGCATGCAGGCGTGGTGGGCTGCACGAGGGGCACCAGGACAGCCTGGCTGCCCTCCATACTTGTACTCGCTTGCTCCTCACACCGGTGCGCCTGGGAAGCTTGTGCCTGCACTTGCCGGCATGCTGTGTATGCTGTGCGTGACCCGCTGCGCATGCTGTGCCTGCAGGTCTCCCCTGCAAACCCGCACATGCTGCACGGCCTCGTTGACGAGGATGCCGGCAAGTAGAGTGTGGGGTGGGCATGCCCGTGACTGGGCATTCAACATGTTCAGCTGGGCAGGAACAGCTGACGGCAGCTTGCCTGCACCGCAGCTGAGCCCGCATCCCGGCAGCCCATCCCCGACAGATGTCGCACATGCCGGCGTTGCGCATGCCGCCCTGCCTTTGCACGTTGTCCCATCACGTGCCCGCCTGATCTATCCTGCTGAGCCTGCCCGCCTGCCTGCCTGCCTGCCCGCAGATCTCCCCATTGATGCAGCGCCGCCCCTGCTGGCTCTGGTGCCCCAGGTGTGCCCATGCCCCTTTTCTACGCTCGTGCTGGGTGCTCCTTCTGCTGCCTGGACGCCTGCCTGGTTGGAGGGGTGTCACAACCAGTGGCTGGTTTGCACCGCTCTGCTAAGATGCACGCCTGCCTGCTTGAGCTACACGGTTCCCGGAGCTGCGCCGCTGTTCCCTGCGCCCCTGTAAGCCGCTAACTGCCGGCCATGCGCGACTTGCGCTCCTTCAATGCCCTGCAGGTGGTGTCAGTTTACCTGCCACAGTGCAGATGTGCATGTTCACCCTGCAACAGCATTGCTCCCGCTTGCCCCCTCTGAACTGCCATGCTTCAAAGCCCTGCAAGGGTGGGCGGCAACGCAGTGGCAGAGGTATCTGTTGATTTGCAACAGCATGGCTCCCATTTAGACTGCTAGCCATTCACGGCAGGGGTCGACTTGCCCACCCTGTGTTGCCACACAGGTGGGCGGCTACACGGTGGCAGAGGTATCTGTCGACGTGGGGACGGTGCGCATCATGGAGGGGCTCACAGAGGATGCCGTGTACGCCCGCCTGCACGAAGGTGAGCATGGTTTCTTTAGTGTTGAAACCTTGTGGGGGTCGGTTTGTGAAGGGGGCCTCACAGAGGAATGCTGCGTATGCCCGCCTGCACAAAGGTGACCCAGTGTTTCTTTGGTGTTAGATTCGTGTGTAATCTATGGGAGGATGCGCTGTGCAGGCACTCACAGGGGAGGCGGCTCACGCTTGGCTGCACGATCGCAGACATGCGCCACCTGCCCCTCAGCAACGGCATCCTGCCCTGCCTGCGCCGCCTCCCGCCTCCCTTGCAGGCGGCCTAGCGCCGCCGCTGTTCCTGCACGTCCCTGCCTCATCCTCTGCGATGGACCGACGGCTGACGGAGGGCACTTTTGAGCGGGAGTGGGAGCAGCGGGTGGCCTCGCTCTTCCGGGCACAGGTGGGGAAGTGGGACGAGATGAGCAGAGGGGGGTGGGGTGGGGTTGGGGTAAAAATGAGGTGAGGCTCGAGTTAGTATGGGCCTGGCTGGGAAGCGGAGGGCAATTTGGGTAAATGTAAAGCACATCCAGCATACTCAGCATCTGTGCACGCCCCTGATCTTTAAAATTGATGACGTGAGGGCGCCAGGGGCCAAGCTGCGACAGCGCAGCTGCCAACAGCGTCTGAGCGTGACAGCGCAGGCGGGCAGGGCAGCCCAGCCCCCTCGCAATGTGGCGGGACCCTCCTGTCCACATCCCACCCCCTGATCGGGCCTGTGCTGGGCTGCTGCCCCCTGCCCGCAGGTGGGCGTCATTGAGCGGTACAGCGACCCGGGTGAGCCCCTTCCTATAGGGTTAGGGTTTAGGGTAGGGTTTTAGGGGTAGGGGTAGGGGTAGGGTCCAGCGACCCGGGTGAGCCCCCTCCTACTTGCCGGCTAGCCCACCAGCTAGGCCGCCTGCCCGCCCGCCTGCCTCCCTCCTGTTTGGCAGCACCTGACCACCCCCACACCCGGCAGAGACCTCGCCTGCCCGCCTGCCCACCTGCCTGCCTGTCTGCTTGCCCGCCTGGCTCCTGTTCATCAGAACCTGCCCACCTGAACACCCACCGACTGTGCCTACCCTGCCTATCCTGCCTGCCTGCCTGCCTGCTTGCCTCTCTCTTTGTCTTACTTTCCTCCGTGCTACACCCTCCCCTGCGCCTGCAGACTGGCTGGAGGGGCTGCTGACACGCGTGCGCTGCATGCTCAACATGCAGGCAGAGGAGCCCTTCATAGTTGTGAGTTTACTATGTGCCATCGTTAATTTTTGTGACATCTTTTCACACGGTTGCTCATCCCTACGAGGGCTGGCTTGGAGGATGGGCAGACTGGGACGCTTGCTGTGGACCCCTTCACAGTTCGTGGTCCATCACTCCTGGCACTTGCCGCGCCACCTCCGCCGCTGCACCCGCCCTCCCCCCACCCTCCCCCGCCTGCCGCCGACCCCCGCCAGCAGCCTCCACCCCTTTCCCATTCCACTGCGCTCAATCCGAGTCTGCACAACTCCCACATCGCACATGCCCTGCCCCGCCCCTTCCCCCCGCCGCAGATCCGGGCCAGCAGCCGCGACCGTCCCCGCCCCCTCTACTACTCCACCGCCCTCAACCTGGGCCTGCACAAGTCCCGGGGGCAGCCGTGCCTGCTCGACTACCTGCTGCCCCCCGGTTCCCCGCTCCCCGCCCGCCGCTGGATGCGCCGCCTGCTGCTGCTGCCGCCGCCGCCGGCGACGGCGGTGGCGGTGCGCCGCGTGTGCTCGGTCCTGGCAGGCAAGTGTGCCGCCCCTTGTGCAGCGCGCCTGCTGGAGAAGCAGTGCCAGCAAGTGCTGCTGGCCCGCACCTGTTAGGGGGCACGCGTGTGGTGCATTGCACGCCATTGCTGGACTGGTTGTGTGCACAGGAGAAGGCTGGTACCAGCAAGCATGCCGTTTGCCAAGGACCCTGGGTTGACCGCAACTGCATCCCCCATGCACCCCGCCCCACCCCATCCCACCCTGCTTCACCCCTTGCTTCCTTTCTTCTCCTGCCCGCCCCCCTCCACCCAGGCATGAATGAGAGCCTGCCGCTGTTCCCTCTCGTGCCTGCTGCCAGCGTGGTGCTCAAGCTGCGCAACAGGGAGGCCAACGACACCTTTTTCAGAGAGGCAAGGGCAGGGCAGGGTCGTTTGTGCCGTGTGCCGTCCAGGTTGGCAGAGGCAAGCCCGCTTTTTTTGGTGGAATGTGTGACGCCTTTGGCTGACGAGCGTTCGGTTGGGCAGGAAGGGTGCCGCCAGTGTGGCGTTCAAGCTGCGCCATACAATCTCCAAGTTAACAACTTGATCCTAAAGCAAATCTCTCATCCCGCCTGTCACCCAAGCCCTGCCGGCTTTGCCAAAGACCCTCAGGTTGAATGTACGCCTGGCTCGCTGACCGGACCGTCTGGTTGGGTTGCTTGCCGCAGGTGGGCGAGCTGTGCGCCGCCATCCAGGACCTGCTCTCCCGTGGCGGCCCCCAGCTGCCCCTGCTGGCAGACAGCCTGCTGGAAGTGGCGTGCCGGGAGATGGGGGTGGCGCTTTCCCGGGAGCAGCTGCAGGCGGGGTGCGTGCAGGCGCTGGGTGCCGTCCACAGCGGTGCGTGGGCAGGGGTGGGTGGGGGAGTGGGGAGGGGAGGAAAGGGTGTTGATGCCATTTGGTACTGGGAAAGGCCTGTGCGGTGGCATAAAGACAGGCGGGCATAATCCACAGTTGTGGGGTTGGTGGTGTGAGGGTGGTGGGGAAGAGGTGGGGCAAGGTGGGCTGGCTGAGATCAGGAGGAGGTGCCAAGGTGAGGGGTGTGGGGACGGGGTGGGCGAGGTAGGGGTGGGGGGCCGGAAAGGAATGAATGGCAGGAGGGTGCCAAGGAGGCTGGGTGAGCAGACGGCATGCACACGCAGCAATCATCCTGGTTTATTGCTCGCTTCCCACCCCTGCGCTCTTGCTTGATTTCAGTTGTGGACCATGACACGCAGCTGGCAGCGGGGGAATGGCTGCCAGAACTGCCGGAGTGTGGGGACGACGTGCGCAACGGGATGTGGCGGCTCATGCAGGTGAGGTGGCGTGGGGTGAGGTTGGCACATCTGCAGCAGCGTTCTGCTGCGGTTGGCACATCTGCAGCAGCAGCAGCCGCTGCAACGCTTGCGGAGCAGGAAGGTGTGCGTTGAAACACGCACTGTTCTGCCAATCATGCGCATGGTTATATGGTCAGGAGAGCCGTGCAGCAGGATGGCAGGTGGACTTTGGCGGACCAGTGTCACGGCCTCTGATTCGACTGCCGCTTGACATGGCTGCAGGCAAATGAGGGCCCTTTCCGGGGCAAGGTGCGGGACGAGGTAATGGCTGAGGAGTGCGACGCGGTGAGCTCTCCTTGCAGCATAGCCCAGCACAGGCTCAACACTGTGCTGCGGCGCATTGTGCTATGTGTCCTAGCCTGTGCTGTGCTGGCAGGGCGAGGTACTGGCTGAATAGTGTGAGCATGCAGCTGTGCTATGGTGTGCTGTGCTGTGCTGTGCTGTGCTGTGAGATGCGGGACAAGGTGATGGCTGAAGTGTGTTAGCAGGAAGGAGTGCTGTGTTGCGGGGAGTGCGCCGCTCTGTGAGTGGGCTGCTGGCCTGTGCTGTGCTGTGGCGTATATTGCATTGGGTGAGTGCACAAGGTGTAGGCGGGCCAGTGGATACCCGCATATCCCTGGCCTGTCCCTGGTTATGCTGGGCTTGTGCAGTTGGAGCACTTTCCTCCCTTGCCTCTCTCATGTCCATTCTGCTACCCTCCCCTCCCATACAATCTGTGCTCATCTGCTCACTACAGCAGTCTTAATGCCATCTCCCTCACCCCCCTGCTTCTCCCTCCCCAGGTTGAGCTGGCGGGGGAGCGGGTGCAGCGGGAGCTCAAGGCGGCATTCTCCCCGCTAGCGGCCGCGCACGCGGCGGCCGGGGAGCCTGCCAAGCTGCGGCCTTCCGTGGTGTATGACGTGGCCAACAACGCGCTGTGGATCAAGGTGCCGCGCGGATCGGGTGCGTGGGCGGTGGTGCATGGGCGGGTGGGTGGGTGGGGGATGCGGCCTCAAACAACGCGCTGTGCATCAAGGCATCACGCGGGGTGGGTGCGCGGGTGGTGGCTGGGTGGCTGGGGTGCGCAGGAATGCGGTCTCTACCAACGTGCTGTGCGTCAAGGTATCATACGGCTTGGCTGGCTGGGGTGGCCCCAGCAATGGGGCATGCGGTGACACTTCAGCACGCCCTCTGCTGTGCCCATGCCCCCGCTGCAGCGGCCAGCAGCGCCGCCTCGGACCTGCACCACCCGCACGACCGGAACGGCAAGGTGGGCCGGTGCCAGCAGCAGGCGCTTCAATAATTGCTATACTATGCTGTGCTTTGTCGTGCTTTGTCGTGCTGTGCTGCGCTGCGTGGGGCTGTGCCTGGACGTCCAAGCTGTCTTTGATGCAAGTCTGCTTGTTCCCATCCATGCACACATTGTGCCTCCCTCTGCCGTCCCCGCCACTGCCCAGACCGCCCGTCTCCGGTGCAGCTGCAGACGTCCGTACCTGCCTCATATGGCCTCCAGCTTGCACCAAATACTACATAGGGCATGCCCCTTTTCCCACCCTCCACCCATCCTCCTCATAATGCTCGCAGCTGGAGACGTCGGTGCTCGCCTCCCATGGCCTCCAGTCGGCACTGGACGACTACCGCAAAGCGTGCTACGATGCAGCGGCGGCGGTGCGGGCAAAGCTGCGAGACCTGGCGGTTGCCTTGCAGGTGGGAACCTGCATGTTCATTACTAAGGCGTCGGTTTGTGTGGGCAGGTGATGGCGTAAGAGGCAGGGTGCGAAGGCGGGGTGGCTCGGGGCGGCTGCGGCGGCCAACGGCAGAGCTGCAGGTGGTTCTTGCTGGGATGTGGGGACCTGCCCACCAAGCCTCTCGCTCTTGCTGCGCCTAGCCGTCGGCAGGCGGCCCAGTGCGCGCTTACAAGTGTCTCGTGTGGGGTTCCCTCCTGCCCATTTCCCCCAAATATCTTGCCACGTCATCACTTGTCGCTTGCAGGCCGTCCAGCGGGAGCTGGTGTGCGCATCCACCATTGGCGTGGCAGCTGCCGCGCTGACCGCGCACACGCGCGAGGCGCTGCGGTGAGCACAGCAGTGCGGCCACCTGAGCAGCGCTGTTGTGCATGCACACTGTGGCCTGCCTGCCAAGCATGCCTGCCTGCCCGACGGACTTCCTTCATCCCTTGCATCTGATTTGAAAGCTCGCTGCCAAGGCCTTGCCTTGCCCAGCGCCCCGGTGCCTCGGCTGGCGCCGCTGGCCACCCCACCCGCCCACGCTGCGCCTTTGAATGCAACGAATCTGCACGTCCCCAACTGCTGCTGCAGGCGGCAGTGGTGCCTGCCCACCCAGGGTTTCACGGCGGAGGGCCCCCCAGCGCCGCCGGCCCCGTGGGATGAGCCAGACGCTTTGGACATCACCGGCATGTGGTGGGTGGGTGGGCTAAAGAAGAAGGGCTTGAAGTGGAAGGTGTGTAGTGGGTGGGCAGGTGGGCAGCGCTGCTGTGGCAGGTGTTTGGTTTGGGGATGGTGGCAGGTATGCGGAGGTTTATTGGTTTGGGGATGGTGGCAGGTGTGCGGAGGGAGGGAGATATCATGGGTGCAGTGGAGCATCTGGCAGCACGGGGAGCTGAGCACAGCGGTGGCAGGCGTAAACCAATCTAAGGACGCTGTGCCGCGTTGCCTTTGTGGGCTGCTGCCCGCCGCATGCAGCTGCGTCCGCGCCTGGGCGCCCCTGCTGATGCACCACCTGCGTGCACGTGCATGCCCCGCACATGCATGCATGTATATGCATCCGCCTCCCCATCTAGGCCAGACCTGCAGGGCACCTTGCCTGCTTCCTCACTTGTCCACCCACCCTTCTTGCCTGCCTGCCCACCTGCGCGCCCCCGGTTGCCCACCTGCGCACCCCTGCCGCCTGCCTGCCGCCCTGCCATGCCTGCAGGCCGTACTGGCTGGATGGTTGGGACCCCTCCACTGTCGACAACTCCCTCAACCTGCGGGTGGGTGGGCAGTGACAGGAAGTTTGATGCATCGTCGCCGCCACCCTCTGCCGAGCCATCTGCACTCCTCTGTATTGTCTGACACGCGTCTCCTTTCAACTGCGGGCCACGGTGCTGCCTCTCTCAAGGCGCAACTTGGCGGGGAGACCCACCATTCACCCCGGCCTCCCTCTGCCGGCCCATCTGCACTCCGCTGTGTTGTCTTACAAGCGACTCACCCTGCAAGCGGTGCAGGCCATGGCGCTGCTCACGGGCCCCAACATGGCGGGCAAGTCGACCATACTGCGGTCGGTGTGCGCTGTGGCGCTGCTGGGGGCCTGCGGGCTATACGCCCCCGCCGCCTCGGCCACCGTCCCCTACTTTGGTGAGAGCCAGCTTTGTTGCAACTAGTGCGGTAGTTTGCGCGTATGTGGAGGGGGGAGGCAGGGCCACGATGTCTGGATGGCAGGATGGGTGGGCCACCGTTTGTTTTTTTTGGAGTGGCGGCAGGACGGCGGTATAAGGGTGAGCGGGTAGTGGAGTGGACGGGTCGCCAGGTTGGCTGCTGTGCAGGCAAGCGGGGGTCGGGCCACAGTCGCCAGCGCAGGCAGGCATGGTCTGGTCATCTGCATAGGCACCACTCACCACGCCCCCACACCACGCGCTGCATCTGGTCTCAGGATGAAGCCTTGATGCTGCGCAACTCCTCATACGATGAGCCTGCCCCGCGTGACCCCCCTCACGCCGCCTCTCCCTCCCTCCCTCCCATTGAACTTGCAATCCATCGCCGCCCTTCAGACGCCTTCATGCTGCGCAACTTCTCGTCCGACGCCCCGCTGGAGGGGCGCTCCGCTTTTGCGGTGGAGATGACGGAGATGCGGTGAGCGGGAGGGGGAGGGGGGTGTGCGGTGAAGGCTTCGGGCTGCCTAGCGGGATGAGGGGTGTATCACTTCCTGGCTGCCTGTTGACGGGTGACGGCTGCTGGCGGCCCCGCCCTCTTTGCCTATTGCCTGGCTTACGGTCGACTGCCTTCTGAGCTGTTGGCTGCCCCCCGCTGGCTGTGCAGGTATGTGTTGGAGGACGTCACCCCTCAATCGCTGGTGCTGGTGCGTTGGGGACGTGGGGAATTGCCCGCCTCAGTTGGGTGTTCAGGCTGCACAGCCGTGCGTTTTACTGGTTGGCCTGCATATCTGCGCCCCCCTGCATCCCTGCATGTCGGTGTACCAGGGAAGGGCACGGAGTGCAAACAACACTAGTTGACACAAGGCAGGCTGTGCCCTGGCAGGTTGTTGAGCTGGGCAAGGGGACGGAGGTGCATGCGGCTGCCAGCCCAACGTGCTTTCTGTTGGATCAACTTGCTGTACCCCCTGTGTTCCTGTGCCCTGGCAGGTTGATGAGCTGGGCAAGGGGACGGAGGTGCGGGCAGGCGCCAGCCTGGCGGGGGCGCTGGTGGAGGAGCTGGACCGCACCCGCTGCCGCGGCATCTTTGCCACCCACCTGCACGCCCTGCTGGACTTGAGCCTCGAGTGAGTGTTTTTAAACACGGCATGGTTTTGTGTGCGGGTGCTGGGGTACTTCCAGTTGCGGGCTGGGCTGTGGCCAGCACCCAGAGGGGCGTGTGTGGGGCATGTGTGGGGTGTATAGTGGGGCATCTTTGCCGCCTACCTGCGCGCACTGCTGAACAGGAGCCTCGAGTGAGTTCCACAGATGAGCGTTTTGGTTGCGCGGGACGGGCTGGGCGGCAACGCGGGCCAGCAGTGGGTGGTGCGCAGGCATGCATTGGCTTGTAGCGGGGCAACCTTGCCACCTACCTGCGCGTGCTGCGGGACCGTGTGGATTGAGAGTGTGAAGGGCAGGGGACATTAGGAGGCTGCTGTGGGCGTCTGGCAGGCCGCCCCTCTCGGCACGTCTCTGCCACCCACCCGCACCTCACTACTGAACCTCCCTCTAACCCTCCCCTTACCTAGCGCGGCCCTGCAGCCCACGCAGCACCCACTGTCTAATGTAGAAAACAGCCCCAGCTATGTTGGCTACTGAGCTGTTTCCTTCCACTTCCTTGTGTGTGTGCGTGTGTGTGCCCTGCAGCCTGAGCAGCACGGAGTTTCTGATGATGGAAACGGCCACTGTGCCCCGGGAGGCGGCCCTGGTGGAGGAGGAGTGGGCCGGGATGGCCTCCAGCAGCAGCAGCGCCGGCAGCAGCGGCGGCAGCAGCGGCAGCGGTGGCAACGGGCTGCCGCCGCCGTCGCCGCTGGCGGTGGCGCGGCGGCCCACCTGGCGCATAGTGCCGGGCGTGAGCACCGAGAGCTTGGCGTTGGATGTCGCGCGCCGCTGCCGCTTGCCGCCCAACGTCGTGGCCCGTGCGGCGCAGCTGTACCAGCAGCTGCTGCCGACGGCGCTGCACCCAGCAGCTGCTGAGGGTGTGCACGTGCCTGCACCAGAGGCAGAGGCGGCGGGGCAAGTGGAGGCGGGCCGCGTCGACAGCAGCGCCGACGGGCCGGCGGAGCAGGGCAGTGCTTTGCCGCGCGGCAGGGCGGCCCGGGGCGGCCGTGCTGGCAGCAGCAGCAGCAGCAGCGCCGCCAGCGGGAGCGGCACCCAGTGGACGATAGAAGCGGCGGCTGCCACGTTGCAGCAGGTGGCACAGGATGCGCTGGGGGCGGAGGGGGCGCAGCGGCTGGAGGTGCAGGTATGAGTGAACAGGGGGTGCATGTGAAATGCTGGGCACTTCTGGCCGGCAGGGTTGCATGAATGAATGAGGGGCCTGGCGCCCTGCTTGTCCTGCGCTGCCTGCTTGTCCTGCGTTGCCCTGCCCTGGTCTGCCCCGCCCTGCTTCTGGTCTGCCGCGCTGGCACCACTACCACTCCCCCCACTGCCTTGCCGCCGATGCGCCCTCCTTCCTGTCCCCAATCCCCCCCCAACCCACAGTACGTGCTGCGCGGCCAGGCACCCGGTCCCGCCACAGTCGGTGCCTCCTGCGCCTACGTGCTGTGCCGCGCCGACGGCCACTTCTATGCCGGCTCCTCTGATGCTCTGTGGGACCGCATCCGTGCACATCGACAGGTGAGCATGGCCCGCCTGGGGCATACTTTATGACAGACAAGCTTACACATGTCATGACGGTCCAGCACGGCAAGGTCCAGTTCCCTGTGGGACCGCGCCTGTGCACCCTGCCAGATTGCAGAGAGTGATCTAGCTCGCGGGTTGGCGGGGCGGGGAGGCAGGCAGGCAGGCAGGCAGTCTGGTCAAGGCAGGCGGGCAGGGTGTCAAGAGGTCTTGATTGATGCTCTGAGGGAGTGCATTCATGCACACCACTACATGAGCGGCCTGCTGCTCTGCCTTGCTGGCTGGCTGGCTGGCTGGCAGCCAGGCAAGCCCAGCTTGCATCTTACATTGCTGCTGTGTGCATGGTTCTGTAGTGCTTCGTCATTCCACCGCCCTGCTGCTCTCCATACCTGGTCCTGCCTGATATCATGCTCCATGCGTTATGCTCCCTGCGCAGCGCACCGGCCGCGGCGGCCCCGACATGGCCCTGGCATACCTCAGCCTGGGGCGCAGCGAAGACGCAGCAGCGCTAGGTGAGCAGCAGCTGTGGGGAAGCTAGGACGGGCAGCTGACGTGCTAGGGTGGCAGTTGGAAGGCATGGTGGGCCACTGCAATGCCCGAAAATGCCCGAGTAAGGTCAGAACGGCTTACCCGGCCAACCGCTGCATTGCTGTGATCGTGTCGGCGCCTTTCCACCAGCCCTTGTGCCACCCTTTTTACAATGAAGCACTCAAAAGAGTGCTGCCGTGCTTGCCCCACACCCTGGCATGTGCCTTGCAGCCAAGGCAGTGGAGAGCGGTACCATTCGGGAGCTGCAGCGGCGTGGCTTCCCGCTGGTGTCAGCCACCGATGCGCGGCGGCGGCACGTGCGGGGTGGGGCAGCAGCAGCGGCGGGCAGCGCCACTTGACTGCAAATTCACTGTGAGCCGTGGACAGTGCCCTCTTTCTGGTGACACGTGTGTGTGTGCTTGTTATTGTGCACGTCACAGGCTAAATTTGCGCTCGCAGGCAGGTGCAAAGCTGGTACAGAAGGCCAGACAGCTGAGTACGCCGAGTGGTGGGCAGGCATATGGGGCAGGCAAGCGCACCTATAGGCAGTAGTGAAAGTCGCTTGCTACCTGTGCGTAGAGTACCGCAGGCAGAGTGCCCTGCTCTGCTGCTCTGTTGTCCAACTGCGCGTCACCGACCACAGCGTAGTGCAGCGCATGGCCGTGCACTGGATGCCCACGGCGAGTTTGCCTGCAGAGAGGGCCTGCCATTGGCCAGCTGCAGGTGCAGTTTCTGGACAGTGGCAGGGTCTCCACAGGATGCGAGTGCCTCCTTGCATGCGGTCGGCGGCTTCAGGACTAGCTTCAGAGTTAGCTTCAGCTTCCTGCCACGTGTCAGGCGCCTTTGCCCCACCCTGACCTCACCTGCGCTGACCAGTGAGGGAGGAGGTCCTGGGTCGTGCTGGCACCAGGGTTGTGGATGCTGAGATGGGTTTGGGTTTATTGTCCGTGCTGTAGTGTGGATGAGCCTTCTCCAAGGCAGGCCCCTGCCGTTGCGGCGCAGCCTGCTGAAACCAGGGGCACGAGGCGCCAGGCCAGAGAGCATCGGCAATGCAGACCCTGCTCTGCCAGGAAGCAAAGCAGGGGGGAGCATGCAATAACTGAACGGATGGAAGGCAAACCAAACGACAGGTGGTGAGCCCAAGCATGCTTGCGGCGGCAGGATTTCAAGAGGCGGTGGCGCCACGTCAGCCCAGTGATTTGGGTGCCGCTGTCCTCGCGTCTGCCGGGGCTGTCTTACTGCACCGTGCTCCTGTCCCGCCATGGCGACTTCCGCCAGCGCCTCTCGCAATCCACGATCGGCACCTGCCCGCCCCCTCAGCCTCTGCGACCTGCCGAATGATCTGCTGGTTCGATGCCTATCACCGCTCAGCCTGGAGGAAAGGTGAGGGTCACCGAAGCGGTGCTAGGCCTTGGTTGGCTGCCGCTCGCCGCCACCGCCACTGCTGCTGCCCCGGCATGCCGTGCGCACCGCAGCAATCCACCTGGGGCGCCTGTGTGCCTGTTGAACAACCCAACCCCACAGCCCGGCTGTTGCCTGCAGACTCAACCGCGTGGCGCTGGTCAGCAAGCGCTTCCGCGCGCTGACGCTGGAGCCGGCATTCGTGTCCGACCTCTTCCTGCGTCTCCCGCTCGCCGGCGCCCGCGCCCTGCCACGCCTGCGCGCGCTGCTGGGCTTCCTGGCTGAGCACGCACCAGCAGTGCGTGTGCTGAAGATTTTGGCAGTTGATGAGGAGGAGGCAGAGGCTGAGGAGGAGGAGGAGGAGGAGGAGGAGGAGGGCGGCGGCGAAGCAAAGGTGCTTGTGGCCAGTTGCGTATCGGCCTGTGCCGCGGTGCACCGCCTGGAGGTCTTGGCCCTCTTGTGCATGCCGGCCCCTGCCACCCTGGCATGGCTGCCTGCGCTCACCTCTCTGCGCGAGCTGCGGCTGGGGCAGAGCGAGTATCCGGTGCGCCTGCGCCTGCCGGCGGGCTTCAGCCGGCTCACTCGGCTGGCCGAGGCGACGCTTGGTGGAAGCCCGCTGGAGTTTGAGGGGCCGCGCCTGCCTGGCGGGCTCACCGCCATCAGCATTGCAGACAGGTCGAGCGCGCAAATGCCGCCCCAGGTGCGCCTCCGTCTGCCCTCTTGCCTGCCTGCCATCTGTCTGTCCCCATGCTTGCCCCGTCTTGCCTGCCCTCCTACCTGCCTGCCCACCTGCCTGGTTGCCTGCCTAAGCCTGAATTGCCGTGCGATGCAAAACTGCTCACCAGAATCTGAAAAATTGTCTCACCAGGGCTGCCTCCGACCTGCCCCGTGCAGATGTCCACTCTTACCGCCTTGCGCAGCCTAGACATAAGGTCGACGTATTACTCGCCTGACAGCATGCAGCTGCTAACCTCCCTGACTGCCCTGACGGCGCTAAAGCTGCCCGAGACCGCGCTGCCAGCATGCCTGGCGCAGCTGACACAGCTGCAAGTCTTGGCAAAATACGACGAGTGCGACCCGGCATGCAGCGCCGCGCTGGGTGCAGCGCTGCCTGCGCTGAGCCGCCTCTATTACCTGGCCGTCAACAGCGCCGACCTGCGGCCCATCCTGCACAGCGCTGCCCAGCTGCCACACCTGCATGAGCTGGCTCTGCACACTTCGGAGGCCAACGTCGGGGGCAGGCTGATGCCGGGCGCATGGCAGCATTCCGTCCATAAGCTGGACCTGCCCTGGCCCATCCTTGAGGCAGGCACCGAGCTGTTGCGTGGCGCCCAACAGCTGGAGAGCATCAAAATCCGGGGCACGCCAGCTGTCGGCAGTGCCCCCGGCGCGCGGCAGCGCTGGGACGCGTTTTGGGAGTTTGCTGCCACCCACCCCTCCCTGCGCTGCCTCACATTGTTTCAGCGTGGCGAAGATGATCCGTTGCCAGACATGCCCTTTGCCCTGCCATGGCTGCCGCACTTTGAGTTCTTGGAAGCCGTGCGTGCGCTGCTCTGCCGCCGACCTGGCCTGCTTTTTGAGCTTGATCCCCCCGCTGCCACTGCATGAGCCACGCTTCTCTGGAATGTTCGACACCAAAGGCAGGCACCATGCTGCATTTAAGCTTACGTCACCCAGAGGCTGGGTTGCGCTACTCAAACATGCTGTGGCTGCGCTGCTACCCTCCAGGAGCCTATGAGCAGACAGCATCCCATACTGACTGACGAGTGCGGGTTACACGTCTGTTCAGCACAAACCTGTGTTGCTGAATGAATCATCAAACGAATGAACCACTGAGATACGAGCGCAAAGCATCGCAGGACGAGATCAAAGCAGATTACCCAAGGCATGCTCAGCAGCATCCCAAACACCGGCATGGTTGCAACGAGGGGTGTACACCAGCCAGAGCTGCAGCCGCGTGGACTGCTGGCCACCAAGCTGAGCCGCCAGGGTGGCGCACACAACGACGGCTACAGGGCAGTCCCAGTACTGGTGGCGGCGGCCGGGGTGAGGGTCGGGGGAGCCGGCAGCTGCAGCGGCAGCTGCACCAGCCTGCCTCCGGGCACTCGAGCTTAGTACCGCGTCCAACCAGGCAGGGGAAAGCAGCCAGCGGCAACGGTGAACCCAGGCGAAGGCAAAGCAGGAAGCTGAGTGGGCAGTGCGATGCAAAGCGCCCCGGGTGGCGCCCAGTTCACTATGGATTGATGCATTGAAGCACACCTTCAACAAAACTGCCAGCGGGTCAGCAACCGGAGGGAGAGGAGGGAGCCAAACCCAGGAACGGGGAACAATAGAGGGGGGAGGCCGGAGAGGAGGAGGGAAGAGGAGGAAGGAGGCGAGTCGGGATGTGCCGTTCCAACCAGACTGTCGATCATAGCCGTCAACGCGGGCAGCAGCCCGCCCTCGGGCACCAGAGCTCAGTGGAGCGTCCAACCAGGCAGGGGAAAGCAGCCAGCAGCAACAGGCCACGACAGAATCAGAGAGGGAGGCGACGCGGCACTGTCGGGGGGGGAGGAAAGTAGGAAGAGCGTGGGGGTGGGGGTACGGAAGGGCAGCAACAGGCCCAGGCAGCCACAAGCACACCCAGGTAAGCAGCAACTACAGCAGGACCGCACTGTCCCACACCCAGCCACAGTGACGCACACCACAGAGTGGCAAATGGTGTGTGTTACAAAGCAACGGCAGAGGCGCAGCTGGCATGGCAGGCAACAGCAGCGGTCCAGTAAGCACCGGCAGGCGGCCGTGCCCAACAACAGCAGGCCAGGTTGCCTCTGCGCAGAGGCGCGGGCGGGCGGCTCAGCAAGGCTGACAGGGGACCGGCAACAAAGTGCAGCACCCCGCCCGCCAGAGCAGGCTGCCATGTCGCCATGCCAACAGCTCAGCCCAGCAGCAGGCAGGGGCGCCCTGCCTAGCAGGCATTCCAGTGTGGCGGGGGTAGGCCGGGGTGTGGAAGGCCCACCCAACCAGCTGCACAGCCGGGGTTGATCCCCAGCTGGCGGCCAGCCGAGTGGACCTCCTGCCACAGCCCCCAGGCTTACAGGCGAGGGGGCTGGGCAGGCCGTCACCACACACCGCGGCAGCGCCCCCACAGCAAACACACCGGGCAGCACCACATCACAGGCAGGCAGCTGCTGGGGTGCGGAGGGCCCGCCCTGCTGGCTGCGCAGCCGGGATTGAGTCCCAACTGGCGACCAGATGGGCAGGCCGCCCACCACAGCCCTTGGGCTTTCAGGCCTGGGGGCTGGGCAGGCTGTCACCGCACACCATAGCAGAGGGCTAACAGCCAGTCACCCTGACAAACGCATTCCCGCAAGCCAGCAGCACATCACAAGCACCGCAAGCATGCCGTACACAGCCACCCACCAGCTTGGCAGCAGGCCCACCTTTCCGCACCGCACCGCCAGCCTGCGTTGCCCGGCCGCGCCAGCCACCTGCAGTAGCAATCAGCGGGGCAGGGCACGGCAGGGCCAACTCACCAGCCGTGACTGTGACTGTGACTCTTACAGGTGGTCCGCACGTTCACGCGCTGGAGCTGAGCCCTCTAACCTGTTCAAGCAATACCTGTGGAGGGAGTGGTGGGTGAAAGCGGCACAGCAGCGCACAGGCTG
>JAPTJF010000438.1:7500-51785 GCA_029339195.1 Micractinium sp. NFX-FRZ | reverse complement strand
GGGCTTGCGCCCTCGTTTTCCTCCCGGGCATTTGCCGAATCACGCATACCGCGTATACTTCTTCTTCTTCTTCTTCTACATTAGTTGGAGTTCTGGCATTGCTTGGTGCTCACTTCCCTGCCGGAGACCTCTGTTTGACGCTGCTCACCCCACGCCTGCGCAAGAGCGAGCGGCACTTCTCAAAACGTAGCAATCCAGCGCGCAGTTGATTGGCGACACACAGAACGCGGCACATATAAACCCAGTGTACTTCACACCAGGTGAGCGCCGGCTGAGCGCGTTTGGGTTGGAAGGGCTTGCGCAGTTTGAGTTTGCCATGTCTGCGCTCCTGGTCTGCGCTCCTGGCTTATGGCCTTTGAAAGCTCATCATGACGCCTCATGACTGATGCAGGGTGTCGGAACGCCCAGCGCGCTGCTAACCCCCAACCTGTGAGCGCCAGCAGCGGCAGTGGTGCCGCCAGCCGGCGACAGCACCAATGGTGTCGGTGCAAAAGTGGCGGCGGCAGCAGAAGCAGCAGGCGCGGAAGCAGCACAGGCTGCAGAAGAAGCTGCTGAAACAGCAGCGGCGGCTGCAGCGGCGGCAGCAGAAGAAGCAGCTGAGACAGCAGCAGCGTGATGCCGCCGTCCTGCCGCTGCCTGCCACCAAGCTCATGTCCGCGCTTTGGTGCTGCTTTGCGGTGCGCATCGACAACGAGGGGGCGGTGCACATGGCGCCAGCTGTGGCGTGGGGCGGCGTGTTACATGTGTCGCGAGGGGCAGCGGACAGCTGGCAGGGCGTCCCGGCAGGGTGCCGCGGGCCAGCCATGCGCAGAGTGGTGTGTGTCGACGGCGAGGGGGTGGGGCACCTGGAGACGGTGGCTGCACAGGGCACGGCAGCATCATACCACTTGTACAAACAGGATGTGGAGCAATACAAACAGGTAGGTGCCTCTCTGTGTGCATACGTGCGTGTGTGGGCTCCATGCAGTCAGTGCTGGCCCCTGCCTGCAGGCTGCCCCCCGCGCTTGCAACAGGTGGCGTGAATGCCGGCCGGGTGGTGGCTGCACCATTGTGCTTCGCTTCCGGCCCCATGCCAAGTTGTTTGCTGACACGCAGCTGCCCCCCCGCTGTCTTTCCTCCCACGCCACCCTGGCTCACCGCCTGCTGCAGACGCTGGCTGAGGAGCTCGAGCTGCAGCGGTACGTGCCCTATGCCAACCTGTCTGCGCTCCATGCCCAGACCGCCCGCCTGCCTGGGCCGCAGCGGGGGTACAGCGGTGATGCGCTGGCGGCATGGCTGGGCTCGTGCAACTTTGGTGAGGTGCTGGAGGCTATGGCGGCAGTGATGCGGGCCGGCGACGTGCAGCAGGGCTCCCCAGATCTTTGCGTCTTGAAGGCAGCTGCTGTGGCGCACGCCACCGGCACCTTCCGGAGGCGGCTCTTCCTGTGCGGTCCAGGGGAGGTGGTGGCAGCGGCGGCAGCACCCTCCTGCGGCGCGGCCTCCTCAGTGGAGCAGCAGCGGCGCCCATGCAGCCCGGTCTGGGACCCGGCGCCAGCGGCGCTGGGCAGCAGCGTGCAGCCTTGCGTGCTTGCCCACCACCTGTGCTTGGGATGATGGCCTGAGCCTGGGCTGAGCCGGGCAAGCAGGCGGCACCAGCGCTGCCCAGAGCACCCCAGGCTGGGCTGAGGTTAGCAAGAAGAGCCTCGCCAAGCATGCCTTTCTCCGAAGCTTTTCAAAATAGTTGTGTTGGCCCCCAGCCCCCCGCGGGTTGTGGCACTCTTACATCCCTGCCTGCCCAGCCCCTGCTCCTCGCTCAGCCTCCCTCCCCTGTGCTGCTGTCTAATGCTTGTACTTTGCTTGTCTGTCCCTTCTTGCCTGTTGCTTCGTTCCTGCTGCTCTTGGTGCTCCCCCAGCCTGCTTGCCAGTACACACACAGCCAATTCACTTGAGCGCAGCAGCCTGCCCGACCTGGCTATGCCTTCTTCTCGTGTGCATGCTTGCCTGATGACACCCAGCAGCCTCGCCGCCCCTGCACTGGCGGGGGTCGTATGCGCTGATGTCGATTGTTCGACCAATTTCATCCCTCTTTGAACAACGCCGCCTCAAAACAGGTCAGCCAGCCAATAACACTGCCACTCTCACCCTGTCAACCTGTTGGCTGCGGCTGCCCAGTGCCGTGGGTGCACCGCCTCGGCCGCTCTGCCCCGTCAAGGGAACTTCCGCGGTGGTCGTCAACACAGCTGGCAGCAGACAGCAGGTGCTGATCACTTGAATGCGCTGTGTTATTTCAATACTGACATGCCTCTCGGCAGATACTAGCCCAGTGTAGCACACAAGCGTGCTGGCTTTGTAAGTGTAAGAGTGAGTGCAACGCGCGCACAGCAGGCAGCCAGCGCCAGCGGTGCACCGCTGTCATGAGAGCAAAACTCAGGGGGGGCTGCTCCATTGCTTGGCACCTGCAGACTTGCCGGAAGCTCCCGCCAAGGCGTTCACTGGCGTAGCCGCTGCAGCCTAGAGGCGAGCGGCATCTTAGCCTGGCCGTACGCAGCGTTGTGGCTGCCTTGGGCTGCACGGCATCGTTCAGACTCCCTTGACGGAGGTGAGCACGCCGACGCTTAGCCTTGTGTGGAGGGGCGAGGTGTGCGCATTTTTAAAGCAAGCTGAGGCCAAGCTTCCGCCTGATCAATGCCTCCTGAGCATCAGCATGACGAGGAATGACCGCTGCAGGCCATCGAGGTCTCGGCGGACACCCAGCTTGGGCCCAACCCTAGGCCGCCGTTTGGCGCCGCAGGGATGGGCAGGGAGCTGAAGGTGAAGCAATATTGGCAGCGGCGGCGCGAGTCTTCAAAGCTGCAAAGACAGCAGCAGCACAATCAGGAGCAGCAGCAGCAGCAGCAGGAGCAGGAGCAGGATGCTGCTCCGCCGCCACCTGCAGCCCTGCAGCCGTTGGGCAGGATCCACCGCTGTCGGCAGAGGGTGGGGCCCGCTGATCGTGAAGAGGTCGCACACCTGACGGCAGCCGCAGCAGAGGCCACAGCAGCGGCCACAGCCGCGACTTCAGAAGCAGCGGGCACCGCCGACGTGCAGTGGCACGATGACGCATTCCCGCCGGGTCTCATTGGAGACTCGGATGCTGAGAGTGATGGCAGCGATGCAGAGGAGGAGCAGGGCGGGCAGGAGGAGGGAGGGTGCGGCGAGGCAGAGGGGTATGGTGGCAGCAGCAGCACACGGGGTGGGCGACCCCCGCCCATGCCGCTCCTGCCCGGGGAGAGCCCCCTGGCGGCGGAGGCTGTGCTGGGGCTGCCGGTGGGGCGGCATGGGGAGGAGGAGGCAGAGCATGCGGAGCAGGAGGAGATGCCCAGCGCGGTCGAGTGCTACAATCAGGTGAGTCGGGTGGGGGGTGGGCGGGTGGCTGGCCCAGCAGTGTGCCCAGCAAGTCGACTGTCCAGCCAGGTGGCGGTGCTTATGGGTGGGTGCATGGCCGAGTGTGCATGCAGGCAGCCGTGGCGGCAAGCTGCTCTGCGCCCACCTCGGCTTCCAAGGGACCAGCCCTGGTGAATGACGGGGAGCTGCCCTGCCCATGTGCTGCCTGCGCTGCCCACCCGCTCATGCCTGCCACACCGGCAGCTCCCGTCCTCGAGCTCTCCCCGTCAGCCACTGCCATGTAACCCACCCCGTGCTGACCCCTCCCTCCCCACCACTGCTCACACCCCCACACCCACGGCCGTGCCCCTGCCCTCCCGCCTCCTCGCCTGCCCCTGAGCGCAGTACCGGGTATCGGCGGCCGCCACAGTGGGCCAGGTGGCAGAGGCCGCCTACCTTGCCGTCGTGGCTGGGGGGATAAAGCTGCCAGCGGTGCCCGACAACCTGGCAGCGGTGCAGCCTGCTGTCCCGTACGGCAAGCGGCGCACTCTTGCGTACGCTGCCATGCTCAGGCGGCAGCTGGGGCAGGACCGCTCCCCGTCTGCGCTGGACAGGCGGCGCTCAAAAGCTGCCAAGTGTGCCCGCCTGTACCGGAGCTATGCGGTACAGCTGTGCCTGCAGTTTGAGCACACGTGCCTAGGGTGAGAAGGCGCTGCGGGTGGGGTGCAGGGGCCGGCGGGCGCGCCGGCGTCCCTGCGCCGGCTGTGCCATGCCCATGCCTGCTCCCGTGCTCACCGACGCTGCCTGCGCTCCCTGCCGCCACTTGCCAGGGGCGCCTCCCTGCCTCGCCTCGACAGCTTGCAGCGTCCGGGGCCAGCCCATCCCTGCACCCATCTCCCAACTGACAGCCCATCACTCCCTCACCGACCCCGTCCCTGCCCCCCTCCCGCAGTGCGCCCGGCGACGAGGGCGCTAGCAGCAGCGGCGGCAGCGGCGCCCCTCCCACCAGCGTGGAAGCCCACCGCTACCTGCTCTCCTACCTGCGCCTGCTCCACGAGCTGTTCCCCTCCCTCATGCTGCGCCCCGTGGTGCTGCCCACCCCGGTGCTGGAGGCGGAGGGTGAGGAGGGGGGGCACACAGGGGATGTGGGGGGTCGGTCGGGTGTGGGAGGGAGCCACCTAGGTGGGCAGGTGCCGGTGCCGGTGCAGCACAGCGCTCTGCCGGTTCGTTGGGGAGCGGAAGGTGAACGTGAGGAGGGGGAGGGTGGGGGGCTGGTGCAGGAGGGGGTTGCGGCAAGGGGACGCCTGGCGGCCGCTGTGTGACAACACCCGCCCGCCCTGCTGCCCACATGCGTACCTACCAGCGCTCGTGTCTGCCCTGCTGCCCACCCACCCTCACGCCCACTCCACCTTGCCCTCCCCCCTGCCTCCCTGCCTCTGCCCCCACAGAGGGTACCGCCCTGGAGGGCCAGGTGCACCGCCTGCGCGGCCTGTGCAAGCGGTTTGTGGTGTTCCAGCACCCAGACTCGTGGCCCGAGGCGCAGGCAGCAGCCCGTGCGCTGCTGGAGGCGGGCGTGGACCCAGGTGTGGAGACGCAAGCGGTGCGGGCAGCCAGGCGGCAGATGGAGAAAGAGCAGGCAGCGGCAGGGTCGGCGGCAGCAGGGCCAGGGGAGGCGGCGGCAGCGCCGTCGCCCAAACGGCATCGGCTCAGCAGTGGCGGGCAAGGGTGCAGCGGCGGCAGCGAGGCCAGCGCGCCTGTGGCACCCGAGGCGGCAGCGGCGACGCCAGCGGCTGTGCGGCACACAGCTTCCGTGGACGATTGGGGCCGCCGGTCTGTGTGGGTGGAGCACGGTGAGCGAGGGGAGGCGAGGGAGAGCCGGGGAATGAGGAGCGCCCCTGCGCTGCGTGGCTGGCGGCATCGGCACAGGGCAGCTGGTTGTGCCTGCATCCCTCCCAGCCTCACGGCGGCTTGCCCCCTCACACCCCACCGCCTCTGTGCCACCTGCTCAGGCAAGCCTCCTGCACCTCCTGCTCTCCCCCTCCTCTGCCTCCCCCCCTCCTCTGCCTCCCCCAACATATACACACCACCGGCCGGATCGCTCCACCCTGCAATGACCCGCCCTGCTGCCGCCCCTCTGCTCACCTGTGCAGCCCCGGGCATCCTGCGCGCGGCGGGCACGCCCCTGGACCGCGGCCTGCTGGGCGTCAGCACACTCGTCCTCTCTGAGCTGCTCGGCAAGCCAAAGACGCAGGTGAGGGCTAGTCCAGCCAGCGGGCTGGGCTGGCGTGCGGCGTGCACGACCTCGGGCATCTTGCCTGCCTGCCTGCCTGCCGACAGAGCTGCAGCAGTCAGATGTTAAGGCTTCCATGGCACGCGCAGCCAGGGGTAGCAGCGCTTGTCGCAGGCGCCTGCTGCCACACCAGGCACGCTTCGTAGTGCGCATGCCCTGCGCACCTCTTGATCCCCCTCTGTACCGCCTCCCTGGCCTGCAGTACGGCAGTATCTCCACCAACGGCAGCCTGGCCGACCGCCGCCTGTCGTGCAACCTGCTGGTGAGAGAGAGGGACGCCTGCCTGCCCACCTGGCAAGAGCGGTGCATGTGCAAGTGCCCTTGCCTGCCCGGCTGTCTGTCTTACCTGCTAGCGCGCCTGCCTGCCTCACCGGGGGCCTAGTTTGCCCGCCTACGCTGGTCTGTGCCTGCCTTCACTTGTGTGTGTGGCAGCCTCAACTTGCCCTCCAACCTGCCCTTTTTGCCGCCTGCTGTCCCTGCCTGCAGTTTGGGCAGTACCGCGGCGGCAAGTTGGCCAAGGACCAGCCTCGCCCCAACAAGCAGGTCGCCAAAGTGAGCGGGCGGGGAGAGCCGCTCTGCAGGCTGGGGTCACTTCGTCTGTTCCCGCCGACAGCCCATCCAGCCGGTGCTGGCACCCCGCAGCTCCTGCCCCTGTTGCAACTGGACTGTTACATGCCATGGCATGCCCATCTTGCCCACTGCCTTGCCCAGGCCGCCTTGGGAGCGGGGTGTGCTGTCCGTTGAGCGCCCGCTGGCCTTCTCCCTTGCCCCGCCCACCTGTCACCCTGCGCAGGCGGCCACGGAGGCACTGGACCCCCGCTCCAAGCTGGCCAGCCTGTACCTCACAGACGCCACCATGCCGGTGCAGTACGGTGCGCCTGCTCTGCGCGGGCTTGCTGTTGGGTGGTGCAGGAGTGCGGGCAGCAGGCAGCCGGGGGGCCAGCTGTACCTCAGTGATTATGAGACTGGTATTGTTGGCAGGCACTCTTACCGCCCCTGCATGCCCCTGCCTGCCCCATGCACAGCAGCTGGCACGTGCAGGAGGCCGCCCCAGAGCACACACGGGGCATGTGCTGGCAGCCCTGGCTTTATTGCCTTACAATGCACTTGCCTGATATGTTTCTTCTTCTGTGTGTGTCTTCCGCCTGCAGAGGGCTTCCCAGCGGATGCGCCGGGCATGTTCTGCGCCATTGACGACGCCACCACCCGCATGCTGCCGCACGAGCTGAGCACGCAGCGGGGCACCGACGGGCACAACGTGCTCAAGGTACTACCTGGCTGCTGTTCACTGCCTGGCCGCTCGACTTGATGCCGCCGGGGGCCCCGCCTCACATTCACTTGCACCACAGCTCACCTGACGCCTGTGCCTGTGAATCATGCACATACTTGCGCTCCCCCCCGGCACATGGCAAGCCCTCATTCATCGCCGCAGTGCGTGCTCGCCAGGGTCGCCACGCCGGGCTGCCACCCCGCCCTTCACGTGTGCAATCCCCTGTGCTCCCCTCCCTCCCTGCCCGCCCCGCCCCGCCTGCAGAACGAGTCCACGGGTGTGGCCTCCTCGGTGGCCTACATCAAGCTGGGCTGCTGCCCCGCCGCCACCAGCTTCCACCAGGAGACGCTGCTGCTGCCCTCCATCAACAACGGCAGCGGCGACCTCGTCGTGCAGCTGCTCACCAGCCCGGCGCACATACGGTGAGGGGCAGGCGGGGCAGGCGGGGCAGGGGGCGGGGCAGGAGCGGGCGCAGGCGCTGGGGCAGCAGGCATGGTTGGGTGGAGCGTGCCGGAAGGCGGGCAGGAGCAGGAGTGAGGCTGTGCTTGCTGCTGGTGCTGTGGACGGGTGAACGGCGCATGTATGCAGGGTCTTGCCGCCCTCTTTGTTCACACATCCACCCCCGTGCCTCCCCACCAAC
Source organism: Micractinium sp. NFX-FRZ (assembly GCA_029339195.1). Classification (NCBI taxonomy): domain Eukaryota; kingdom Viridiplantae; phylum Chlorophyta; class Trebouxiophyceae; order Chlorellales; family Chlorellaceae; genus Micractinium; species Micractinium sp. NFX-FRZ. Next base: position 44,243 of record JAPTJF010000438.1, on the reverse strand, counting down.
TTGCAGGCTGCTGCACCGGCTGCATGCCGCGGTGGTGGGGCAGTTTGAGCGGCACAGCGCGCTGCTGCCCCTCCACTTCTACCTGCTGCACGGCATCCCGCTGGTGAGGGTGGGCGCTGGGGTGGGGTGGCCTGGGTGGAAGGAAGGTTACATCTGTGCAGCGGCTTGGTGGCGCTGTGGTGGGACGGGCTGGGCGGAAGGAAGTCATTGCTGCTGCTTGGTGGCCCACCAGGGTATGGGCGCATGGGGGCAGGGCAGGGCGTGTCGGCAGTTGCCCGCGTGAGCACTCCCCTCTGTTTTTTGTCATGACTGCTGCACGCGCCTTCCCTCAGCCCTCCTTTCGTTTCCCCAACCCCCCTTGGCCCTCGCCTGCGCCCCCCTGCCAGGTGGCGCACTTGCGGGACGAGGGGTTTGCCAGCGTCGTCGAGTTCCCCCAGGGCTCCTGCCACGGCGTCATCACCTTTGGCAGCAACGACGCGGCCTACCCGCCCACCACCAAGGCAAGCACGCCTGCCGCCCGCCGGCACCTGTGCACACCTCTGCTGTGCCGCTGCACTGCTTGCAGCTGTCTCCTGTGTGTCTGCAGTCGCATGCCCACCTGACAGACTGTAGCGGCCACCTGCTACCCCACATGCTTAGCCGTCTCTGCCCCCTCAACCCCCCCCCCCGTCCTTGGCCAATGGCTGCCGTCACTCCCTTCCCCTCCCACCCAACTGACCTTTCCCTCCCTCCCCCCTCCCGCTGGCGCAGGTCGCCTTCAACGACTGCGACATCCGCAGCCAGCTGCCGGGCGCCTACTTTGCGGGGCTGCTGGCCAACTGCTACACGGTGAGCGAGGGCCAGGGAGCAGGGGGAGGAGGGGCGGTGCTGCTTTGTTCGCCTCCCCTTGTGCCGTCAGCATGCGGAGTGGCCCCAACTGCCTGCCCCAGCAGCCCGTGGCTTTGACCCCGCCCTCCCAGCCACCACTCAAACATGCCCCTCCACCCTCATACAGTCGGTGTCCCTCCCGCCCTCTTCTCCCCACCCCGCCCCCCGCCGCTGCCCCGGGCCTCCCCCTGTGGAGGGCCCGTCGCCCACTGCCCCACCGACATGCCCCCCGCCCCGCCCCCTCTCACCCCCCCAGGACGTCATCCCCGAGGAGGGCCACCCGCAGGACAAGGCCAACAGCTGGCTGCAGAGCGCCTACCTCACCCGCTACCCCTGCACCTGGGCGCAGCGCCAGGCGCGGCTGCAGCGCGGCACCTTCCCGCCCTGGCGCGAGGAGTGGGACGGCGGCAGCGAGGGCGGCGGCAGCGGAGAGCAGGCAGTTGCCGCAGCCGTTGCTGCTGCTGGTGCTGCTGAGCGGAAGGAGGAGGAGGAGGAGGAGGCTGCGGCGGCGGCGGAGGAGGAGGAGGAGGATGTGCCTGCCTGCGGCGTGGACCTGCTGGTGGTGCGCCTCACGGAGAAGCTGCTGGATGTGCTGGGCGGCAGGTGGGCGGGCGGGGCTTGGCTGTGGGTGGGAGTGGGTGGGTGCGTGAGGTGAGGGGCGGCTGGGAAGTTGCAACAGCAGAAGAGGAGGGGGAGGGATGGCAAATTGCAAGGTGTGGCCCAAGTGCACGCCTGGCGGGAGTGCTGCGGGGCAGGTGGTGGTGGGGTGGTGGGGAGCTGCTCATCAGGTGTGTGCTCGTGGGAGGGCATGTGGGCAGGAATCAGTGCGGGGCAGGTGAGCAGGGAGCGTTGGCGAGGTGCGGGGCGGGGCATGGGGTTGGCCGATGGAGATGTGCACGGCAGGCAGGGGAGGGAGCTTGCATGGTGAGTCTCACAGAAAAGGTGCTGGACGCTCAACGGGGCAGGGGAGTTGGGTGCGTGGGCGGGCCAGGTGCGCGCGCCAGCAGGACCGGGGGCCAGGGCACCAGGCAGCTGCCCAACACTTCCCCGCTCGCCCCATCCTGCCAAGCCCAACACTCCTTGCCATGCCCTACCCTCGCGCCCAGCCACGTGGCCGTCCTAATCGTCTCACCCACATGCCCACCTGCTTGACCCGCCCGCCTGCCCGCCTGCAGGATTGTGCGGGGCGCCATTTGGAGCCGGGAGCTGCCCACCCGCTTGCAGTGCCTGCAGTCGCTGGCCGACGTGCTGCCGCTGCTGCGCCACCTGCGCAAGCGGGCCGAGCCTGAGAAGGTGCGGGGGGTGCAGGGCGGGCGTGGAGTGGGGGCGCCGGCGTGCGGGGGCAGGACAGGTGTGTATGCGGCCAGCCTGACCTGGCTCCACACCACACGCTCGCCCTTCTCTCCGGCCACTCTGCGCTGTGCTTGCACTCTGCTGCGCGGCTCCTTCACCCGGCCCGCACCCACTCTGCGCCGTCGCTGCTGCAGGAGGGCGAGAGCGGGCGGGCGTTCCTGCAGCGCCTGCCGGCGGCTGCCGCCCCCGTCAGCAAGCAGTACCTGGAGCACCTGCTGGAGCGGGTGTGCGCCCTGGGGCCGCAGGGTCTGGACGAGCAGGTGAGGGGGGCGGGGAGGGGTGAGGGAGGGGGAGCGGGGGGCAAAGGCGGGAGGGGTTAGGGGAGGGGGACGGGGGCCCGCTCTTGGTAGGCCCATCTTGGGTGTTGCATTCCCTGGACTGCTGGCCCTGGCACGGTGTGTGCTGCCCGCTTAGGTGGTGCCGGCTGGCGTGCCCAGCACCCGTGCCGTCCCACCCTACCCTCATGCCTGGCCCCTGCCCATCCCCCTCATTGTGCCCCTGCTGGTGCAGCTGGCCACCGGCCGCTACGCGGGCGCGCCGCCGCTGCCGCCGCTGCCCGCCCGGAGCAGCGTGCCGCGGGCGGCGCTGTCCCCGGCTGTGCTCGACCTCTACCTGCAGTCCTCCCGCCGGCGGCGCAAGCTGCTGGCAGCGGCGGTGGACAACATGGGGGAGAGGCAGCTGCTGGCGCTGGGCCCGGACGTGCTCAGGTGGGTGTACTGTAGTGGGTGCCGGTGGTCCAACAACTACACTGCCGTTCAGGTTCATGCACTCTTACGGGATGAGTCAGCATTAAGATGAGCCAGTGGTTGAGTGGGTCTGGATGGCAGGCTCAGATGCACAGCCAGCTGACAGCATGAACGATGAATGGCCGGGTGCCAGGCCGGGGCCAGATTTGGGTCCGTTGGACGCGCTAGCAGGCATGTGGGCAGGCGAGGGGAGGGGCGCGGGGTGTGGCCGGGTGGGTGCTTGGCCGAGGGGCAAGACTTCTCCCCACTTCACACACACGTGATTCCCGCCCGCCTGCTGGCCCCATTCAACCCGGCCACCCTTCTCTCTGTGCCTGTGCGCGTGCAGGGGCCACTGGCTGCTGGCCTGCCACCGCGAGTGGGAGCTGCTGCAGCGCTCCGCGCTGGGCAGCGCACACTCCTGGGCAGCGCTGGAGCGGCTGCGCTCGCGGCGGGCACAGATGGAGGAGCTCTGTGGCCGGGCCAGCGACGCGCTGGCTGCCCAGGTTGTGGCAGCCCTGGCGCAGGGCTGAGCGTCGCGGGCGGGCGGGCGGGCGGACCAGGCTCAAGGGCGAGAGCCACGGGTAGGCTAGCGACGCGCTGGCTGCCCAGGTGTGGCCGCGCAGGCGCAGGGCTGCGCTTGCGGCCCACGGCAGTTGCTGGCTTGCCGCTCTAACAGATGAGGTGGCGGCCGCCCTGGCACGGGGGTACTGTTGAAGCTGGTGTTCACCCTGGAATGTGTTTCGCCGCAATAGTTTGTATCTATAGTTGTCATTGCCCCTCTGGCCCCGCATCTGCCAGCTGTTGTATTCTTATTACAGGGCAGGACATACATACGTACACAGCACTACTTGTAATACCACAAAAGGCCAACATAAGCACACGAGCCAGGAGCAGGCAAACAGCTTGGAAGGCATCTGGCTTGATGGGGCATGCGACACATGAAACGTGCAGCAGGTATGCTGTACGAGCGTGCGGTGCAGGGCAGGGCTGTGGGTTGCAGGGGAGACTGCTGACCAGAGGGGAGCAGGGTGCCAGGCAAGCAAGCAAGCAGCCAGGGCACTTCCACGTACCGTGCAGCACTGCCGCTGCTCGCGCACAGTCGGCATGCAAGTGGGAGAGTCGAAAGTAAGGTGGGCTGCTCTTGGGGGAGCGCCGCACGCAAAGAAGGGAGGAGTGCGGTGGGGTGCATGCAGGAGCACAGGCTGAAGAAAAAGGGCTGTCCAGCATAGGAGACGTCCCAGCTACTGCCCAGCTTTGAACCACCTCAAGCATGCATATAGGGGACGGCACACGCGATCGGAGACGGAGAGAGGGGTGGGCTGTCCGGGGCAACACCTTGCACTTGAAAGCGCGGTGGGCTGCAGGGAGGCAGACCCTCCAGAAGCAATAACAATGCAAGCCAGTGCAATAGACCGCATGCAGCAGCACAGAGCGGAGGCTGGCACCAAGGCATGCGGCCAGCGCAATACAGCTCTGCACGGCACTGCCGCTGCTGCATAGCGACATGGGGCAACGGTGCGCACTAAGGGGGAAGATGTGGGGCAGGAGAGGGATGCGGGGAACTGAGACACACTAGGCGGAGAGAGAAACGTGTGCGGCAGCCATATGGCAGCGCTGCCGCAGGGGGGGACATTTGACCAAGGGACACACATGGCAGCTGAAGGGGAGCTGAAGGGGAGCAGGCCATGCCTGGCTCTGCCCCCCCTGCCACGCCCGGAGGGCCGTCCTGGCCACGCAAGTAGGCAGCGCCACGGACGCAGCCCCGGCAGCAGGCAGGCCCAGCCGGCAGCCCCCAGCTCAGCTACGGCACGGCGCCGCCGGTGGCGGGGCCGAGTCGCCGCCAGCGGGCCCTGCACGCCGCCTTGCTGCGCCGCAGCTGTGCAGCGATGGCTGCCCAGTCCAGCTCACTGCTGCCAAACACCGCCGCCCGCAGCCCGGGGAGCTCGGCCAGCGCTTGCAGCTGCTCATCCTCCAGCTCACCCCAGGGCTCAGCATCCACAGGCTGCTTCGGCGGCTTCTGCTTCAAGGTGCGCTTGCGCCGCACCGTGTTCACCCCCTGCTCCGTGACCTGGGTGGGCAGCTGGGCTGGCAGCGGCGGCGCCTTTTGCGACGCTGTGATGGGGCCCAGCGCCGCCGCCGGTGCCTCTGCCAGCACCACCTCTGCCACCTCCCGCTTCCGCTTCTTCTGCTGCTTGTCCCCCTCCCCCTCCTGCTGCTCACTGGGCTGCGGCCCCTGCCCCAGCGGCTCATCAGGCGCAAGTGCCAGCAGCTGCTCCGCCACTGCCTGCCCCTCCGCCCTGTGCCCCTTGCCAGCGGCCGTTGGCTTGCCGGCGGCTGTTCCTGCTGACCCTCCGCTCCCAGCTGGGCACCGGGTGGCAGCCGCGCCCTTGCCGCCAGCTGGCCCGGTGAGCGTTGCAGCAGCTGGCACCTCGCCGTCAGCTGGCCCGCTCACCGCTGCGGCGGCCGGGCCCTCGCCGTCAGCTGGCCCGCTCACCACTGCGGCGGCCGGGCCCTCGCCGTCAGCTGGCTCGCTGACCGCTGCTGCAGCTGGCCCCGCAGCGGCAGCTAGTCCTGCGCAATCGGCCGCCTGGCCAGCCGGCAGGCCCGCCTCTGCCGCCTCTGCCTTGCCCACCTCCTCCTGCAGCTTCCGCAGCTGCGCCTCTAGGTCCAGGGCACGCTTCTTGTATTTCCCCTTCTCGCTGGACACAGCCTTCAGTTTGCCATGCGCCGCTGCCAGCTCAGCAGCGGCCGCCTGCTGCACAGCTGCCAGCTCAGCAGCTGTCGCCTGCTGCTGGGCCTGCTGCCGGGCACGTACTGCCGCCAGGCGCGCCTCTGCCGCCGCCTGCTTACCCTCTGCCGCCTGCTGCTCACGCCGCGCTGTCTCCAGCTCAGCACGTGCCGCCTCCAGTCGCCCTTCCACCCGCCGCCGCTCGGCGTCCAGCTGGTTGACCGCCCGCTGCAGCCGCTCCGGGGCGGGCTCGCTGCACTTGTCCAGCTCTGAGCAGAAATGAGGGGGAGGGGGAGGGAGGCAGTGCTGCTATGTGAGGGGCGATGCGTGCGCTTGGGCTGGGCCAGGCCACGGGTGCAGGCGGGCAGAGGGTTGCATGGGCACCCAAAGAGCACAGCGCAAGTGGAGGGAGCATGCCTGCAGGTGGCAATGCACCCACAGTCCTGCGCAGGCAAAGCACCCAGCAGCAGGCGGCTAGGCGAGAGCCAGGAGCCTCACCTGCTTGTGCGTTGGCCAGCTCCTGTTGGCACTCCTGCAGCTGGGCCATCACGTCAAAGAAGCTCTCGTCCTCGTGGGCCGCAATCTGCAGGGCACGCAAAGGGCACATGAAGGGAGGGCACACGAAGGGAGGGCACATGAAGGGAGGGTTTGAGCGCAGATCTGACCAGCCAGGTGCGGCCGAATTGACATGCACGCACTTGTGGCCTGAGCGGTTCCCGCCTGCCACCGTGCTGCTGTGCCTGCCCCATCCATCAGCAACATTCGGCACACCACCTACTCTGCGCATCAGCCTCTCCGCAAGCATTACCACCCAAGCCACAAAACCCACCCCACCTCCCCCGGTGCCCAGCATCACTTTGTTCCGCCCACGCCGACACGCCAGGCCACCACCCCCGCCTGTCTTCCTGGCCTCCGCTTGCTCTTTCTGACACCCCCTACATGCACCAAGTCCACCCCCACCCGGCCTTCACACAACCCCCCACCCCCACCTCACCTGCGCCTTGAGCTGCTCCACTTGCTCCTTCAGCCGCTCCACCTCATTTTGCGCATTCTCCACCTGCACACGGCGAGGCAGAGGTAGAGGGGCAGGAGAGGAGAGGGCAGGGCAAGCAGGGGTGAGCCAAGTGCTGGGGGCAAAGTTGGGAGGTGCTGATGCAGTGCCGTGGCAGTGACACACATATGCCTGCCTGCATCCTGCCTTTCAAGGCACTGCAAGTGGCCGCAATCAGCAGCAGCCGAGAGAGGCGTCACTCCCCAGCCCCATGCATGCCCGCCCCATGCGCGCCACCGCCGCCAGGTTGGCCATCACACGCGCGTCCCGCTAGTGCACGTACCGGTGGGCCGCCGCTCACGCAGGCCACATGCACACCTGGTTCCAGCTGGGCGCCTTTGCCAGCTCAGCCTCCACCGCCGCCTTCTGCCCCAGCACATCATCCACCTCGGCATCCATTGCTTCCAGCGCCTGCTTTGCCCTGCGCAGCTGCTCCTCCGCCGACTGGTGCCGGTCGCGCGCCTCCCCCAGCTGGGCGGTGGTCGCCTGGTGCTGCTGCTGCAGCTGCGTCAGCTCGGAGCACGCCGTGACGAGGCGCAGGTGCAGGCCGGCGGGGCCGCCGTCGCCATACTGCTCCAGCTCTGCAGGGTCAGGGCGGGGAGGAGGGAGGGGCGGCGCAGGGGGTGGTTGAGGGGAGGGCTGTGGAGGGACATGAGGAGCAGCAGGCACAGGTTGGCGGGGCTATTGCCGCCCTACTGCTCCAGCTGTGCACAGGCAGGCAGGGAGAAGGGAGGGCAAGAAGGCGTGCGGCACTGGGACGCCCACATGACAGAGCAAGCAGCACGCGTGCTCGGCTCGCATGCGCAACTGCCGAGGTATGCAGCCCGACTGCCAGGCACCCCCAGGCAGGCAGGGCGCGTGTGCACTTTAGCAGTGCACACGTGCCCAAGCCAGGGGCGCCACACCCAGGTGCTGCTGAAGCGCAGGTCAAAGCCCGCAGCACGCACACAGCAATCAACGGGACAAAATGTGCCAGGCGGGCAGGCGGGACGATGGCAGGCATGGCAGGCAAGCGCGGCAGCCGCGCCCCACCTGCCCGTGCTTCGGCCAGCTCCCGTTCGCGGTCCTGCAGGTCAGCCATCAGGCCAATGACGTCGCCACCGTAGTGCTCCACCTGCGGCGGCACGCGGGGAGGCGCAAGGCGCGGGCAGTCAGCGGGTAGGAGCAGCTCACTCCACTGTTTGCCTTCTTGAGGTGCACTGCTGACCTGCCAGCCCTCGGTGGCGTCTCTTTCATTAACTGGTATCGTGCTGCGGCCGCATCCTGAGGTGCGCCCGCTGCATGCTCCGCCGCTTGAGCTGTAAATACTGGCCTGCCAGCAAGCTTGTGATGCATGCCCCCCACCCTAAACCTAAAACTGCCCGGCCTCCACAACCTGCGGTTCTCCATTCCCCGCCGTAGATGCGCTCTGACGCCCACCCCGCACCTTGGCCTTGAGCCACTCCATCTTGGCTGCAAGACCCTGCTGCTCCCGGCCCGACTCCGCCAGCTGTGGGCAGCAAAGCAGGGGGGCGGGCAAGGTCATGCCGGGATGCAAGTGCCAGGAGCAGAGTGAAGCTGATGTGGGTGGCGAGCAGGCTGGCTGCAGATCCAGTGATTCTGAGGAGGTGGGCGGCTCATTGCCAGGCACATTGAAAGCAGCAGCAGGGAGGGTGTAGGGTTTTGGGTTTGCCAGCATCTGTCTCTGGGACAGCCCCCGCCTGTCCTGCACCCGCACGCCCCAACCCCCAGCACTGCCCCGCACTGCCCACCTGCGCCTCCAGCTCCTGCACCTTGTCTGCCAGCTGCTGTCGCTCCTGGCGGGACTCCTCCAGCTGCGGGGGACACAGCAGGCGGGGGCAGGCAGGCAGCTGCGTGAGTGAGGGATGAGGGGGAGCTCATGAGGCACAGGTGAGGTGCAGTCGGCTGCGCTGCCACCAAGCATGCGCCTGCTTGCACTGGTGTGTGAAAGAGGCAGCTGGTGGCGCGCAGTGCCAGCTGCCAGCACACACAGGGTGCCGCCTTTCCTTCCGCCCCTCTTTGCAGCACTGCTGCCCATGCCCACCTCTGCCTGCGCCTTGGCCGCAGCCTGCTGCATCTCCTCCACAGCGGCTGTGTGCGCCACCACGGCCGCACCCAGCTTGTGCTGCTGCTCCTCCTGCAGCGCTAGCTGCACCGCTAGCTGCGCTGCCGCTTGTGCAGCCTGCACCTCGGTGGCCTCCAGCTGCGCTGCCGCTTGCGCAGCCTGCGCCTTGGTGGCCTCCAGCTGCGCTGCCGCTTGCGCAGCCTGCGCCTTGCTGGCCTCCAGCTGCTCGCGGATGCTCTTGCACAAGTGCATCTCCGCTGTGGCCTGCTGCACCAGCAACCTGTCGGCTGCCTGGGCGTCCGCCAGCTCCTTGCGGGTGGCTTCGTGCCGCTGCTGCTCCTCAGCCAGCTGCTGCTGCGCTTCCTCAATCTGCTTGTCGCTGGCTGCTAACTCTTCGAATGCCTCCGCCTCGACTGCTGCCACTTCAGCTGCAGCTGCCGCTGCAGCCTGCGCGGCTGCCGCCTCCAGCTCTGCCACCCGCCTCACCAGGAAGTTGCACCGCTCTGCTCTCTCCGCCAGCTGAGCCTCCAAGCCCTGCTGGCTCGCCGCCTGCTGCACCTGCAGCGCCTGCACCTGCTCCTGCGCCTCTGCTGCTGCAGCTTGGCTCCCTGCCAGTTGAGCTTCCAGCTGCTGCCGCGCCTCTGCACTCTGCCGACACTGCACCTTGAGCTGCTGCTGCGCCTCCGCACTGACCCGACACTGCACCTTCAGCTGCTGCTGCACCTGTGCGGCTGCTGCCTGGCTGGCCGCCAGCTGGGCCGCCAGCTTCTGCTGAGCTTCCTGGTGCTGCTGCTGCTGCGCATGCACCTGCTGCTGTGCCGCTCCAGCTGCTGCCTGGCTGGCCACCTGCTGCGCCTCCAGCTGCTGGTGCGCCGCTGTCAATGCTGCCTGGCTGGCTGCCAGCTGTGCCTCCAGCTGCTGCACCTGCTGCTGCGCCCCTTCCGCTGCTGCCTGGCTGGCCGCCCGCTGCGCCTCCAGCTGCTGGTGCGCCGCTGTCAATGCTGCCTGGCTGGCCGCCTGCTCCGCCTCCAGCTGCTGCTGCCACCTCTCATCCCTGTCCTTGGCTGTTTCCTTCTCGATGGCCGCCACCCTCTGTGTGCGGAGATGGCGCTGTTTCTCATGCACCAGAGCCGCCTCTGCCTCCTGTGCTGACTGCTGCGCCCACTTCAGACGCTCCGCGGCTACCTCTGCCTCCTCCCGCATCTGTGTCACCTGCGTCTCCAGGTCAGTGATCCGCACCCAGGCATCAAACAGCTGAAACATCGTGTCGGACGGCGCTGCGGGTTGCACAGGAGGGGGGCGGGGCTACTTCATGACGAGCAAGGCAACGGGGGCCCCGACAGCAGGTGCAGAGGGCGGGAAACAAGCAAGCACAGGGTGGCATGCCAGGCTGCAGTAGTGCGACCACTCAAAGCAACTGGGATGCAGGCAGGCAGGCACAGAATCACCCACTCCCAGCCCACCTGGCTCATCCAGCGGACTCAATGCTGGCTGCGAAGGCTGCTCTGCTGCTTCGCGCTGCGCGGCTTGCAGCGGCAATGCCTGCTGGGACGGCTGCTCCAGCACCAGCGTGGCCGGCAGCACCGCTGCAACCTGCGTGGCCGGCTGCTGCGCCGCTGCAACCTGTGTGTCCGCCTGCTGCCCCGCGGCTGCTGACGGCGCACTCTTCGCCTGCATTTCCTGCGCGTTGCCCACCACAGCCGTGAGCCGCTCCCGCGCCACCTGCAGCTCCTGCCCCAGCACCTCCGACTTGGCTGCCTGCGAAGCCAGCTTGTCTGCCAGCGCATGCAGCAGCTGCAGCAGCCACTGCAGGAGCTGCCTGTGCTTGCTGTCCAGCTGCAGCACCTCCTTGCCCACATCCTGCAGCAGGGGCACAGGCACAGCGCGCCGCCCACGTCAGCTTTGCAGGCTGGTGCAGTGGGAGGGTTGGCGGGGGGAGCAGCTGCCGGCACGCCGGTGGCAGGTGGCATGCCCGGCAGACCGGCTGTCAAGAGAAGGACGCCACCAGTCTGCCCTGCTGCCACATGTCAAGGATGTGTCATCCGTCTTTTTGCAAGCACACCAGCACCGCCAGCATGTTGAGTGAACAGGTTGGCAAACCAACAGACACCAGCGCCGCATGCCCGCCCCGCCTGCCTCACCAGCATGTACAGGCACAGGACCTCCAGGGGTATCCACATAGGGGTGGACGCCGCAGAGCCTTGCCCTGCCAGGTTGGCCGTGCTGAATGATCCCGGCCTGACGGACCTGCCCTTCAGGCTCCTGTACAGCTCTGCCACGACCGCCCAGAACGCGCCGCCCGTCTCCGCCGCACCCGACGCTGCCGCGCGCAGCCGAGCCGGGGTGTGCTCATCCGCCAGCAGCGGCAGCAGCTGCGGCATCCCAGGGACGACAGGGCCGAGCCGCTGCAGAAGCGCCGCCGCTCCGTCGTGCAGTTGCTGAAAGCTGTCCGCGCCGCCGCCTCGTGCTGCTGCCGCTCCCGCTGCGCCGCCGGCAGCTGCTCCCGCCATTGCTTCCGTATGGGTGATCAATGATTTTGCGTAATCAAGATGCTCCACCTGCTGCTGCCGCCGCTGCTCCCGCTGCACCTCTGGCTCCTCCTCCTCCTCCGACTCCTCCTCGACATAACGCTGCTGCGGTGGCAGCGGCAACTGCGTTGGCTGCGGCTGCTCGCAGTAAGCAGGGAACTGGCTCCCTTCCTGGCTCCCCTCCTCGGACATCCCGTTTAAACTACTGCTCGAATAGCTGCACCAGGTCTATTTGCATCAGGCTGCTAGCAAATAGCAGCCTGACCGACTGGCCAGGGTAAGCGCTGGCTGGGGGAAGGTGTCCGCGAGATGAAACCTTCAAACGGTAGCTGGCTTGCACAGCGTGCCTGGCGCGCCAGCCGGCCCCCTCTCCTGCCTCTCCTCCCCACATTAGATTCGTGCATTTATCCAGTGGAGCAGTGCGCTGATCATTGTGTACATATGCTTCCTGCATTTGTGAAGCACGCTAAAGGTTAAAAGCCGCACACAGCAAGGCGCACTGGCGGCACGGCTGTCAGCACTTGCTGCACACGCCTAGGCGCAGCGGTTTCCCTGATTGACCCCTCCTTCATGTCGCGTGTATCCTCTTACTGAGCTGTTGCACGGCCATGAAGGTGGCGAACACACGCGTTTGCTTGAGCAGCTGAGCCTGCATGTGAGCCCGGCCACCTCGCGGTCCCGCACCGCTGCCCCATGAGCGCTCCTCTGAAGTCTGCACTCGTCATACGACAACCACATGTATATCGAGGACGCATGTATGGAATCGTTCGCCCCAGGCACGGATGCGGGCCCAACCTGCCAGTGCCGCGCGGAACCCCCTGCCAGTGCTGCCGCCGCCGCCGCCTGACCGCCTGGAGCTGCCTGCCAGTGCCGCGTCATTTGGTCCGATGAGGCAAGCGCTGATCTGTCTTGCCGCGATTCGTGTCGCTACTCTGCGCCGTGCCTGGAGCGTAGGACTTAAAGCACGCTCCAAGGCGACTGAAGCTAAACAGGCGAGGGCGTGGCGGTGCACCTGTGCCTGCTTGCGTGAGCACACAGGGATGCCAGGGCGACAATCCCCCGGTTGCGGATCGGTTGGGCGCTCATTGGCGGGAGCGCGCTGAATGGCTCGACTCGGCCTACTCGCCTTTCTGCAGGCTTTTGTTTTGCACACTTGTGCCGCCGAAGCAGCTGCATGTCCTGGTCCAAGCTGCGGCTCTGAGTATCACCCACACTTGACGGCGGCCTCCCGCCGCCCGCGCCTCCCTGATGGCGGCAGGGGCTGAGTTTCAGATCCCATTTCTGGACAGCCCGCCCTCCCGCATCATTACGGTCTCAGCGTTGGATGCTTTCCATAAAGGCACACAGGACACGGCCCGCAGCCCTGAACGGTACACCAAATGGACAGGTGCCACCCGACCGCTGCCCCCTGTGCCGCCCCGCTGCATCGGCAACCCTGCCCGACGCCGCCCATGGCGCCTCGCCGCGTGCCCGCCTCAGCTGCCCGTTGCACTTTCTTGTCTGTCCGCCCCCTTGTGTTGCTGGCGCAGGCCTCCCTGAAGAACCCAGCCAGCTGGGGGGGCGGTTGGAGCCGCTGGTGGGCTTTGAGGCGCAGTTCTGGCGGGCTGAGGGCGGCCACGTCCGGGGGCTTGCGCTCTGCCTCACAGGTGGGGGCGGCGGCGGGTTGAGATGCGGGGAGCCAAGGGGGTGTCGCCTACTGACTCCACTGGGTGTGTGCAGCAGCAATGTGTGTTTCGCACTGAGTGCACAGCATGGGTTTGCCGTGCAGGTTTGCAGGCAGGATCCAGGCTGTTGTGTGCCCTCCTTGAGCGCTCCCCTGGCTGAGCAACCCCTCCCTGAACAACCCGCAGCTGAGGTGGCGCGCAGTGGCAAGACGGTGCTGCCGGAGGCAGCAGCCACGTTCTTGAAAGGCGACAGGCCAGACTGCACGCGGGTGGGTGGGTGGGTGGGTGGTGAGGTGGCTGGTGGCAAGCGGCGTGCGAGTGGGCGGATGGTGGGTGGCATGAGAGCTGCGGGGGGTGCACAGGTGGTGTTGGCAGGTCCGTGGGTGGGCGGATGCAGGTGTGGTTAATTGGTTGGTTGGTTGGCTTGGAAGCTGGGGGGTGTGAGAGGCGTCTGCGCGTGGGTTGCATGCGTGCACAAGCTGGCAATCGGGCGGGCACGGGATTTGGCAGGTGGTCGGCGGGGCAGGGTGAGAGGGCATCAAGCTGGCAGGTGGGTAGGCGGGCAGGCACGTTGAGAGAGCATGCAAGCTGGCTGGCCCGTGGACAAGCGGGTGGTGTGGGGGCATGCAAGCAGCCAGTCAGGTGCACACATAGTTGGGCGGAGGCTGGCGCTGGTACAGGTGGGTGTCTCTTTCATCATTGCAGTATTACTTCCATTCATCACAATGCCAGGCTGGCCGTCGTCAAGCCAGGCGGCCCCCTGATCGCTTCCCGCCTGAACTCGTGGCTGGGCTGCCATGAGCGAGCAGCAGCAGCCACTGACTCTGATGCCTCCCTCCCCCTGTGCTCTGCTCTAGGTGCCTGTGAGCTACGTGCACACAAATGGGCAAGCCGCGGGGCTGCATCTCACTTTTGCGCAGGGCACGGAGCCGGGGCAATGTAAGCCTGCACACTGGGCAGCCCTGCAGTGCCGCTTGTTCCCTTGCGTTTTCAGAGCTGCCCAGCCGTGGGCCGTGCATCATATCAATTCTGCGGAATCCTCACCACTGCTGGACAGCTTGGCTCCTCTGTGGCTCCTGGCGCGCCCCGCCCTTGCCACACACGTCGGCCATGCACGTGACATGCGCACGCCGCCTCTGCCGCGCTTCCCTGCCGGTGCAGTCGTTGTGGGCGGTCTCCACATCCTGCTGGCCCTGGAGGCCCCAACCGTGCCGGGGTGCTGGGCGCTGCTCACGTTCCGCCAGCCGGGGCTGCTGGGAGTGCGCACCTACAAGGCCGGCGGCCTGGTGCGCGCTGGCAGCAGGCCTGACGAGTCGTGGGGGGGAGCCGTGCCGCGCTCCCAACCACACACCTCTGTGCCCCCCACGTCGCATCATGTGGCCCGACGGTGGGTACAGACGACTGCCCCCCCTTCCCCTGCTGTTCCTGCGCGCCTGCCGAGCAGGGAGACGAAGCGTTCCAGGCTGCGCAGCGGGCGGGCGCAGGCGCGGCCAGGTACGCCACCTTTGCCGCAGCAGCAGACAGCATGGCACAGCGGTTCTGCCCCGTGGGGCGGCAGCTGACGGCTGCGAGGCGCAACAGCCCGTGGGTCATGCTCCAGCAGGACACCCAGCCCCGGTCCTTCGTGGCGCTGCTCTGCACAGGTGGGCGGGCGGGTACCACGAGGGAGGGCAGGGCAGGGCAGGGCAGGGATGAATAATCAGAAGCGCACAACGGAGCAGGACGGGCATGGCCTGGCCGGGAGGGCAGGCGGGAAGCAGGAGTTTGGATGTTCAACTCTGCGCCACCTGCGGTCGTTCGTGGTGACGCTGCCGGTCAGCAGGCAGGCTTGTGGTGGCCCCTCTCCATGCGCTGTGCCAGTACCGGCAGCGCTCTGTGACCCCTGGCTCCCACCCCTGCTCCCAAGGTTGCTCACACCTGTGCCTGCTGTGCGCCTGCCGTGCAGCTGCTGTGAGTGAGCAGGGCACGGTGAAGGTGCACCCCACGATTGCGCGCGAGTTCTTTGGCGTCACCGGCAGCTGCGAGGTGCGCTGCTGTGTGCCGCACTCTTGCTGCCGCACCGTTCACACTGCATTTCTGGGGGGCAGGCCGCGGCGAGGGTTGCGCGTGCCTTGTGATGCTGCGCTGGCACACGCACATGGCACGCCTGTCGCTGGGGCGGCTCTGCCTGGCGGGGTGGCTCTGCCGTTGCGTGCACGCTCCTGCACATGCACACACCTTCCATGTGCTCCCCTCCCCTGTGCGCCTGCGCAGGTGGAAGTCAGTGTGGGCGACACCATCGCCACCTCTGGCCAGCTGGTGGGCGGCGCGGCGTGCACAGTGTCGCTCAAGAAGGTCAACCGCACCTCTGAGTCATGTGCGAGGCCCAGCTAGGGCCGCCCTGCTGCGCTCTGGTGCATTGGGGCACCAAGGGGCTTGGTACGCACGGGGCAGTTACTGGAATACGATTGGGAAGAGCGACAGCCGGCGCGCTCACTTCCCGCCAATGTGAGGCGAGAGTGGCCAGCAGATGCGCCCACTACTGCTGCCTCGTGCCTGCCCCTGCCCACGGCCTGCCCCGCAGACGTGCTGTCGAGGCTGGCGGATGTGCTGCTTGTGCACCGCAACCTCAAAGCCACCGCTGATTGCTGGCTCGTGCTGGTGCGGCATCCTGCGGGCAGCGGCGTGCTGGCACACGTGTACCTGGCACACACCAAGGTGAGGGGCCTCTGCAACCTGTGGGCACCGGGTGGTTGCGTCTCTGCGAGCCCTTGCTCTAAAAGGGGGCCTGTGCAGCAGGGTGGCAAGCAGCGGGTGGCAGCGAAGCGGGGCTAAGGGACGGCGGGAGGGGTGGCATGTGGCAGAACATAGGACGGCGCCTGGGCAGAGGTCTGGAGGGGTGGCAATGTGGCATTTGCTGGGGGGGTGGCATTGATGCGGGATTGAGGGTGGTGGCACACAGGTGCAGGCTTTATGGCGAGCGTCAGCTGCCGGCCGGAGGCTGCACCTGACACATGTGCATGCAGCAAGCTGCCATGACCAGGCCGCCGCTCCCTGTTCAGCACTCATCAGCACGTACTGCTGCCGCTGCTGTGCACTGCAGGAGGCAGCGACGCTGGCGGCAGTGCTGGCGAGCGCCGCATCAGCCCGGACGCCCAAGAAGAAAGCGGCCCAATCGGGCAGCGCTGCCGCCACCGCCCCTGCCGCGAGCGGCGGCCGGGACAGCAGCGGGCGGGACAGCGGTGGGCAAACTGGCGGTGAGCAAACTGGCGGTGAGCAAACTGGCGCAGGCCGTGGCGGCGGCGGACGAGATGGCGGCAGGCGCGATGGCGGCAGGCGTGACGACGGCGGGCGTGACGGCGGCGGGCAAGGCGGCAGCGAGCCGGGCAGCAGTTCCGAGGATGCGGAGGCAGAGGTGAGGTGGTGCGGTGACAGGTCAACCACAGGGTTGCGGCAGGGGCAGCAAAGCAGGGTGGGGGCGTGGGGTGCACTGGTGTCTTGGATGCGATACACTTGGGAGGCAGGTGCAATGGAGGGTGCCTGGCGTCGATACAGGTCCGTCCTTTCCTCCCAGCCGCCATTGAGCTTGGGCACTGAGGAAGTGCATGGTGCTGACCTGCGCTGCCCTTCCTGCCCTCCCGCTTGCGCACCTGCCCAGGAGGAGGAGGAGGAGGAGGAGGAGGCTGAGCAGCAGCAGCAGCGGCAGCACAGCGAGGCGAGCACGCCATCGCCTGCCGCCGCAGCACAGGCAGCAGCGGCAGCAGCGGCAGCATTGCCTGCCGCAGCGGCAGAAGCAACAGCAGGTGCAGCAGGTGCAGCAGCAGCAGCAGGGGCTGCAGCAGCGGCGCCAGGTGGCAGCATTGCGCAGCTGGTCAGCCCCAACGGGCGGGAGCTGGTGCGTGTCAGAAACAACAGCCGGTGGCTCAAGCTTGCCGACGAGGAGGATAGCCTGTCCTTTGTGGCGCTGCCTTGCACAGGTGGGCAGGGTTGGGGCACGGATGGAGGGGCAGGAGGGGGGACTGGTTACTGTTTGGCACCTGTTGTGGCAGGAGAGATGGGGTGGGGCAGGACAGCAGGGCTGCGCAAGAAGTGCGCCGGGGCAGGGCAGGTGAGGGACGGCGTAGACGAGGCGCGGGATGGCCGGCAGGGAGTTGAAAGGAGGAGAAGAAGAGGGGAAGGGGTGTACAGGGGGAGGGGCGGGGGCAGGGTGGGTGGGTCCCTCAGCGGCTCAAGGTGGGTACCGGGGGAGGGACATGGGGTGGGCGCGTGATATGGCACGCCACTCCCCCTCATGAGTTTGATCCTTCAATGCCGGCACCCACGTAGATCCCCGCCCTAGCTTGCTACATCACACTGCTGGCCAGCAGCGCCCCGCACCCTTCCGCTGGACTTACGCTCGTGCGCTGTGCCTGCTGCCCTCCTGTGCCTGCACCTGCTGCCCTCCTGTGCCTGCAGCGGCTACCCCGGCAGACAGGCACACAACCGTGAACCCCAAGATTGCTCAAGGCTTCTTCAAGCTGAGCCCGCAGCGGCCCACCGGACTGGTGCGTTGACTGCTGACGCTTTGGGGTGCTGCCACTGTTTGGGAGGCAGGTGCCAACAGTTTGCTTCCCTGAACCCTGCTCAGCCGCTGCAGCGTGCACAATGTGAGCTGCAAGTGGGGTTTCTCCCCCACCTTCCTTGCTTTGGTGTAAAGCCGTGCGCCCCTGCACTTGTCCACAAGTTCCACTCAACACCTGGGGCCCACTCAACACCCAATCATCCTGCACTCACTCACCCACTCACTTGCTCTCTTTCTGTCTCACACACACATTCCCTGTATGCCTGCTCCTCCGTGTGTACCAGCAGGTGACGATCAGGCTGGGCGTCAGCACTGACGCCTTTGGCCACCTCCAGGCCACTGCCAAGTTCAAGCTGGCATTCGAGTACTACGACCAATGTGGGCAGCGCCGCTGGGGGTGCCCTGCGCGGCCGCTGCTCTATTGCCGTCGCTGCTTGGCTGCTCGCAGCAGCGCCCCTTCTGATGCGTCAGCCTGTGCTTGCAGGGGCCTGTCCCAAAAGGGCATAGCACACAGCTGCAGTGGGTCTCTGCACACGCCCACCCTGGCCATCCCTGCCCCCACGCTGCCCCGCAGGCAAGTTTGCGGGGCTGCACCGGGTGCTGCACACTGCACAGGCCATCGCCGGCTCCTGGCTGGTGCTGGCGCGGCACGCGGAGAGCCGCATGTTGGTTGGGCACGTCTACGAGCCACACACTCAGGTGGGCAGGCGCTGCTGGGTTTGGAGCACATACGGGATGCTTTGCCAGCAGCTCCCCATGCTGCAGGGCAGGGGCAAGGCTCACCCATTGCTTTCCGACGGTGCCCAGCGCCCCTGGCAAGGCTCACCCATTGCTTTCTGACAGTGCCCAGCGCCCCTGGGCACCGTGCCCTGCCTCGGAGCCTCACAAATGTGAGGCTCCGAGGCAGGGCGAGCACCGGCTGTCGTGCACCCATGCAGGGCTGCCCCAGCCAGTTGAAGGGTGGGGATCCACGCATGGCTGGCCCCGCACTAGGACCTGCTGCTGCCCTTGCTGCCTGCTGCAGGAGGCGCGGATGCTGGAGGCAGCGCTGGCCATCCCTGTGACCAGCCCCAAGAAGAAGAAGAGGGCGCAGGCGGCTGAGGAGGGCGGCACCGCTGCTGCCGCCGCCGCGGCGGGCAGCGCTGCCGCCACGGCCGCCGCGGCAGGCGTCGAGCGGGGCGCCAGCGGGCCTGGCGGCACGCTGCCAAGCACAGCAAGCGGCGTGCAGGTCGCCAACGGCGAGCACAATGTGCCGGCGCACACCGCTGACGGCGCCCCTGCTGCACACAAGCGGCCCGCAGCTGAGCAAGCAGAGGGCGGTGCCGCGCAGCGCAAGCGTCAGCGGCCGGCACAGCACGAGGCATGGGGTGTAGCCGGCGAGGATGTGAGCGGTGGCGGCAGTGCTGAGGAAGCAGGCGGTGGCGGCAGTGCTGAGGAAGCAGGCGGTGGCGGCAGTGCTGAGGAAGCAGGCGGTGGTGGCAGTGCTGAGGAAGCAGGCGGTGGCGGCAGTGCTGAGGAAGCAGGCGGCGCAGCTGCCGCGGCGGCACAGCAGCACAGCCTGGGCGGCACCAGCACTGCCCAGGAGCAGGGGAGCCAAGCCAGCAGCAGCAGCGACAGCAGCGACGGCGACCGCAGCTGGCGCAGCTGTGCTGAGGAGGCAGAGGATGCGGATTCAGTGACAGCTAGGGCTTTGCGTGAGCTGGCCAGGCTTGCAGCTGCCCCGCCAGACTCCTGGCAGCAGATCCCTCAGGCGCAGCAGCGGCAGCAGCGGCAGCAGGCGGCGGTGCTGCGCGCACCCTCTGAGGAAGCGGGGGCAGCAGAGGGCCAGCGCGCCGCCCCAGCAGCGCTGACGGCTGCCGCCGCAGCAGCAGCAGATGAGCCAGCGGCTGCCGCGGCAACAGCAGAGCCAGCGGCGGCCGATGCAGCTGGCGCAGCAGAGACAATGTCTGCTGAGGCAGCAGCAGCAGATGAGCCAGCGGCTGCCGCAGCAGAGCCGGCAGCGGACGTTGCAGCCGGCACAGAAGAGCCGGCAGCTGCAGAGGCAGCAGCAGCAGATGAGCCAGCAGCTGCCGCAGCAGAGCCGGCAGCGGACGATGCAGCTGGCACAGCAAAACCGAGAGCCACAAAGGCAGCAGCAGCAGATGAGGCGGCAGCGGGTGGGGCAGACGGCGCAGGCAAGGGCGCGGGCCGGAAGCGCAAGCGGCAGGCGGCGCCAACATTGCAGCAGGCGCAGCCGGCAGGCGGTGAGGCTGGCGGCGTGCAAGTGGCGCGGCCCAAGGTGGGTGGCTTGGCAGCGGGAGCGCTGCAGGGCAGCATCAGGGGCGAGGTCAGTGTCGGAACAGGCGGTGCTGCTGGAGGGGTGGCAGGCGCGGGTGTGTTGGAGTGATGCGAACAAAGAGAAGCAGGTGGAGACAAGGAGCCTCAGCCGGGCTCCCTCGGGCCTGACAGGCTGCGGTGCATCCGGTGCTGTTGATGCAGCATTGCACAGTATAGCCCAAGGGCCGCATCGGCTCATCACTTTGCCCGTCGCTGACCTGCACGTTGCCCCTCGCCCCCCCCTCCGCATGTGTCCGCAGAAGGGCGGCGGGACGAAGGCTGAGAAGCGGCAGCGCGGCGGGGCCAGCACAGCGGGGCGTGCTGTAGCACCAGCCGGCCTGACGCTGCAGGTGTTCAGCCCGGAGGGGCGGGAGCTGGAGCGCGCCAGAGCCAACAGCCAATGGCTGAAGCTCAGGGGAGAGGAGTCGCCCCTGTCTTACGTGGCGGCACACTGCGCAGGTGGGCAGGGTGTGCAGGGGCGGGGCAGGGCCGCGCGGCATTGAGTCGCAAGTGCATGGTAGGTTGAGTTGGAGGGCTAGGCGGTTGAACAACTATAAGAGTTGACATCGGCATGGCCACATGCACAGTATTTGAGGCCAGGCGTGCTGGCTAGCAGGCTTGCTTGATGGTGCTGTTTATGCAGTGCCTGTCTTAGCAGCAACCGTTGGCACTGAACTCCAATCGCCGCTTGCGTGCCGGCTGCTGGCCTTACACGCAGATGACGTGGTTCGGGACAAGCCCACAACCGTGAACCCCAAAATCCTTGTCGGCTTGCTGGGCCTGAGCGCGGAAGCCACAGACGACCAGGTCAGTCATTGCTGCTGGTGCTGATGCTGCTGCCGCCGATGCTGTGCCCGCTGCTGTGCGTACTGCTGTGCCCGCTGCTGCTGCGCCTGCTGCTCCTGCTGTGCTTGCTGCTGCTGTACCTGCTGCTGCTGCTGCTGCCGCTGCTGTGCCCGCTGCTGCTGTGCCCGGTCTTGCTGCTGTGCCCGCTGCTGCTGCGCCTGCTGCGGCTGTCACTACCATCACAGCTAGTTTTGGGTGGAGGGGGACTCTCTCCCGACACGGGGCCTGTTGAGCTGCTGCCGTGCATGCCATTGATGCAGCTGGGGGTGGGGACCCATACTATTGTGCACAAACACCCTTCTTGTGTGCCATCCTGCCTGTGTGCTCCAGGAGGTGACGGTCAAGGTGGTCGCCGCCGCCGGCACCTCGGGCCAGCCGCTGCGCAGCTCGAAGCGCACGCTGACGGTCAAGCGGACGTCCAACAAGACCTGTGAGCAGCCAGGCCGCGGTGGGCTGCCCTGCAGCTCCGGCGTTTTTTTTTCCGCAGGCCCTGCTCTGCCCGTGGTGAAGACCACGGGCACTGCTGTCCAGCTCCCCTCATGCCTCCTTTGCGCCCGCCCACCCCGCACGCCCGCCTCTGCCCTGCAGACAAGTTGTCGGGGCTGGGGCCTGTGCTGTGGGGCGCACAGGCCGGCCTGGGCTCCTGGCTGGTGCTGGTGCGGCAGCGGCAGGGATCGAGCAAGCTGGTGGGCCACGTGTACCTGCCGCACACCCAGGTGGGCTGGGGACGGGCTGCGGCTTGGGGGCGTCTCTGGGCAGGGTTCCATCCCAACAGCAGCGGCTCATGCGGTGGTGAGGGGCTGGGCAAGCGTCATGGCGATGGTGAGGGGGGAGGGGGTGTAGTGTGATATAGGCCCCGGGGGGTGGGGCTGAGGGCTCAGGGGCGGCGCAGAGGGACGGGTGGCAGCGACAATGGCAGGCTTGGGCAGCGCACCCTTGTATGGTGTTCCAAAACGTGAGGAGGCACCGTTTTCTCAGAGGGGACGTCAGTTTTGGGTGCTTTTGAGGCGGTGAGGGCCTCCCTGCAGGTCAGTGCTGGGCCCTCCGTGGCAAAGGGTGAGCGGCAAGTGCCGGCTGCTGCACCAGGGCAACGCCCCTCGAGCTGGTCGCATGCTGCCAGCTTAGATTGAACCGCGCCCCATACACTCCTGCTTGCCCCTCACCATCTGGGATTTGCTGCTGCTGCTGCTGCCGTTGATGTTTGCTGCAGGAGGCAAAGGCACTGGCGGCAGCACTGGCCAGCGACGCCACAGCCCCCAAGGTCAAGAAGAAGGCCGCCAAAGGGGGGGCTGAGGCTGGTGCCACAACCGTGGGCGGCGGGCGGGGCAGCGGCAGCGGGCATGCGGGCAGGGGTGGCCCCCGGGCGGAAGCCCATCTCGCAGCTGAGGAGGCAGAGGGGGCCAATGTCAAGCGCAAGCGGGCACGGCTGGCACAGCAGGGCCAGGCTGGCGCGGGCGGGGCCCCACCCAGCCAACCCCACGGCGGTGGCAGCAGCAGCAGCGAGGAGGCAGAAGATGCAGATTCCGCCATGGCTGGGGCAGCGTCAGCCCTGGCTGTGCTTGGAGCCGGCCCACCAGCTGCCCGCCAGCAGACCCCACAGACGCAACACCTGGAGCAGCAGCGGGCAGCGGTGCCGCACGGCGCAGGGCAGGCTCCCGCTGAGCACGCTGGGGCGGCAGAGCGCCGCCTCGCCGCCGCCGCAGAGGTAGCGGCAGCCGAGGCTGACGCCGCAGCCAAGATCTCTGGCCATGGGCGCATCCGGCAAGCGGCGCCACCTCAGCTGCAGCTGGCGCCGGCAGTGGCAGCATTGCCGGCCTGGCAAAAGCGGCAGGTGGCAGTGGCAGTGGCAGGGTTGCGGGCCCCCGCGCAGCCGAGGCCACAGCAGCCACGGCAGGAGCAGCAGCAGCAGCAGCAGCAGCAGCTGCAGCAGCAGGAGGAGGAGGTGGAGCACGAGGTGCCACAGGCAGTCGCGGCTGAGCAGAGCGACTGCCTGCAGCAGCAAGGTGCCACACCCGAGTTGCCTCAGCACCAGGAGCACGCAAGGCGGTCAGGGGCAGCTGCAGCACGCGCCCCACAGCAGCAACCAGCTGCACCTGAGGAGCAGCAAGAGCATGAAGGAGAGGGGCAGCAGCTGCAGGAGGAGGAGGGGGAGGAGCAGGAGGAGGAGCAGGAGGAGGAGCAGGAGGAGGAGGAGCAGCAGCAGCAGCCACAAGTAGAGCAGGAAGTGCAGGAGCAGCGGCATGATGCAGGGGCAGCTGTAGAGGCGGCACGTCCCCAGCAGCAGCAGCAGCTTGAGCTGCCGCCGGTGCAGCAGCAGGAGGAACAGCACGTGGCAGAGGCAGCTGCAGTGGTGGCACGTGCGTGCCTGCCACGTGCACCCGAGCTGCCTCGGGCACAGCAGCAGGAGGAACAGCACGTGGCAGAGGCAGCTGCGCTGCCGCCGCTGCCCCAGCAGCAGCAGCAGCAGCAGCAGCAGCAGCAGCTTGGAACAGCTGCGAGGGGCGCACGTCCCCGCCAACAGCAGGAAGAAGCACCGGCACCGCAGCAGCAGCAGCAGCTCCTGGCTCCTGCGCCACCGCTCCTGGCTCCTGCGCCGTACTGTCCAGGCCTGACGGCTGCAGCAGCCAACATGGCCGACAGTATGAAGCAGGTCACCGATTGCTTCGCGCCCGGTGTGCTGGCGGCCGCAGCTGCACAACTGGAGGCGGGCGGCCCCTACGCAGCAGCGGCAGTAGAGCTCAGCCACGCCCGGCAGCTGATGCGGGCCCATTTCGCTGGCCTGGCGCAAAGGGGCGAGCTGGATGTCCCGACAGCCTCGGCGGCCACCCTCCTTGGCCTGCTGCTGCCCAGCGCAGCGAGCCCGGGGCCGGTGCACCCGCCAGCAACGCAGCAGCAGCAGCAGCAGCAGGCAGAGGAGGAGCAGGAGGAGTGGCTGCCAACGGTGGGACTGCAGAAGCTGGTGCGCGATGCTGTGGCCACGGCTGGGCTGCCACGGGGCTGCGTGGCCGCGCTGCTGTGCTTCCTACAGCACCTGGGCGTGCGGCAGGTCGGGTGAGTGCCGGCGGGCGGGTGGCCTGGTGGGCTCGCTGCGCTGTTTGGCTTGGGGCGCTGGCCCAGGGCAGTGGCGTGCTCTTACCTGTGGCGCCGGCTACAGGATTTCGCGGCTGGTGGTGTGATTGGGGCAAAATGCGGAGATGGGAGGCAAGGGTGGGTGAGGTTGAGGAGCAATCGCGGGTGGAAAGTGAGCTGTGTCGGTGGGGACGCATGAGCGTGGGGGGATTAAGTGGGTGAGTTGTGGAGGGCAGCAGGAGGCGCGGCATGCGACAGTCAAGTTGTCCAGTAAGTGGCGGGGACCTCAGATGGGGGATAAGACTGCGCCGCGGTTTTCATGCATGCTGCCCTGGCACAGCCACACGTCTTGCTGTGTTTGCCTTCTGCAGACTCGCTCGCTCCCACACTGGTGGTCCTTCTGCTGCCTCCATGCTGCTGCCCCGCTTGGGGCCTGCCTTCCTGCCATCCCACCCACACGGACCTGTGCTGCCCTGCCCTGTGTCCCCACCGATGTGTGCAGTGATGTGCGCTGGGTAGAGGAGGCTGCCCTGCTGCAGGCGGTGCCCGGCGCCACCCCGGAGCTGGCCAGCAGCATGAGGCAGCTGTGGGAGCAGCGCTGCCCGGACGCCCGCCGCCATGCACGCCGCTGGGCCTACTACTGGCCAAATGCGGAGGATCCCCAGGAGGAGGGGGAGCAGGCGGCAGAGTGGGGCGCCATGGGCGGGCAGTGAGGCGGCAGGAGGGGCGGCAGAGTGGGTCGGCATGGACTGGCAGCAGTGGGCGGCGGGGCATGCTGAGCGGGCGACTCGAGCGAGACTGTGCAGCGGCCCACCTTGCATGTTATGCGCTATGCCTGTTGCACACGGTTTGCACTGCCTGCTGCAACCAAGTGCCCTGTGTAATGTGGATTGCGGCCGAGTACTGCCCACCCAGGTGGCCGGCATGCGAGGGCAGGCAGCGGTGGCAGCCGCCGTCCTTCTCAGCACTGCTCTTGCCTGTTTGCGGGCAGACATTGTTGCATTGGAACGCTCAACCGAATATCAGTTCGAAGCCGGGACACAATAACGCAGGGATTGATTGGGCAGAGGGGGCAGAGCTGACCAAGGTACTTGAGAAGGTTTTAAGAGGCAGGGCAACATGAGACAAGTGGGGCTAAGAATGTTGGAGCAGGGCGAGGGGCGTACGCTTGAAGGAGGGGCAGTGAGAAGTTCTCAATGCGGCAGAGCAGTGTGGGTATTGACAAGGTGGGCGGGGCTTTGAGAACTCGCGGGGCTTGGCGGACAACGGAAGCAGGAGTATGAGAAGAAAGAATTGCGGAGACTGTTGCATGCGTAGAGGAAGTGGAGGGCGGGGCAAAACATTTGAGGGGTACCTAACGAAGCGCTGAGAACGAATTGAGGGAAAGGGCATGACTGTGTGGGCACCCAGGGACCGGATGGTATGATGCAGGCCGGACCAGGCAGGGCAGGGTTGTGCGGGCGGGCAGGCCCGGCGAAACGGCTGCTAACTGACTGAAATGAGCTACAAGGCAGGGTGGGGTGGTGGTTCCGGGGGCATGGCTCCAGTGCATGGCTCACCCAGCAGCAGGCAGGCCGCGGGCAGCCCTGGCAGAGCTCGCTGTGGGGCTAAGGTGGCATCCCCATTGCCTGCCTCACTTGGTGCATCGCTTGGCCACACCACCCTTGACGCCCACGGCGGCCTTGCCGGCCTTGGGGGCGGCGGCCTTGGCACTGGAGCGCGTGGCCCGCTGGCGCTGCGCCGGCGTGGCAGCCTCGGGCGCCGGGGTGCCCACAGCGGCGGGCTGCGGCTGCTGCTGCTGTGCGGGGGCGGCGGCAGGCTCGGGGCTGCCGGCGGGCGCGGGGCTGCCGGCAGGTGCGGGCATCATGGGCAGGCCCAGGGAGGGGTCTGTGGTGAACACCACGCCCCGCAGCATGCCCTCCACAACGCGCTGCACCCAGCCGCCGCTGCGCGCCTCCTCCGTGCGCTTCTGCGCCGCCCGCACCTGCAGGGTTGGCGGGAGGTGAAGAGGTGGTCAGGCGGTGGTCAGGAGCAGAGGAGGACAGGGGTCTTGGGAAGGCAGCCAGGCAGTCAGCTAGGGGCTGGGCATGAGGAGGAGGAGGACCCGGTCACAAGGGCTACCTGGCAGAAACCAAGCGCGGGTGGTGTGCAGGGGGGCAGCCAGCCGCTTGAACCAGCAGGCCCTGTGCGCCCACTTCATCCCTCCCACAGCCCACACACAGCCCTGGCGTCAAGCGCTTGCCTCGTCATCAAAACAAGGCCAAGCACTCTTCCCAGCCCAGCCCAACTGCTGCTAGACAGCAAAGCACAACACTTCCCCCGCCCATCCAGCCCACCTGCTGCTCGAAGGCGGCGTATGCGGGGGCGCGGGTGACGGCGAGCACCGCCTCGGGCCACATGCCGCTCCACAGCTCCTCCCCGTAGATGTCCTGGTACAGCGGGTAGTTCTGCCAGAAGACGGTGCCCAGGTGCAGGAAGGCCTGCAGGGTGTCCAGCGCCCGCTGCCGCTTCTCGCTCGCCCCCGGCTGCGCCTGCACCTTGGCCAGCGCGTCCGCCAGGCCGGGCATCGCCGCCTCCACCCAGGCAGCGGGCACCTCCACCTCGGTGCGGAAGTTGAAGTGGTTGGAGCGGTAGCTGGTGTGGTCAAAGGCGGCGATGGCCACCATGCCCAGCATGGATGAGATCTGCGGGGGGGGGGGGGGATGTGGGCAGAGCAGGATGGCCGGGTGAGAGGAGCGGGGGGGAGGCGGGCAGCAGTGCGGGCTGCAGGTGCGAGGTTATGCTCATGGCGGGCATTTGCAAAGGCGAGGGAGCGGCCACGGCAGGGGCGGGGCAAGCTTGTCGGAATGCTGGCCAGGCTTGCAACATGCAAGCAGCATGTGCACAGACAGGCGCGGCAGACCACTGGTGGCAGCTTGATGCTACTTGCAAGGCAGGGTGGGGCAGGGCAGGCGTGGCAGGAACGGGCCAGGAAGGGCAGGCACGGCGATGCGGGGCACATGCACCAACCCGGCAAGGCAAGAGCGGCTGGCCTGGCCCCGCCACTGACCGCGGACTTGCCGGCGTAGCTGCGCTCCAGGGTGCCGTGGTCCTCCGTCGTCCACCGCCCCCAGCCGTTGATTTCGGACCGGGGCAGCCCGGCCAGAATCAGGAGTGCCACGCCCGTGTAGCGCCAGATGTGTAGGATGGCCGCCTTACGCCCCACCAGCTGCATGATGTACTTCTTGATGAGGTAGCTCAGCTGGTTGGGCGCGGCGCTCGTGTGCGTGTGGCCGCGCACCGGAAGCAGGCGGTGCTTCATCCAGCGGTCCTTCTGCGGGGCATAGGACACACGGAGAGGTTGGTGTGGGCAGCGCTTGTGGGCGGTGGGGTGCGGGGAGGAGGGGCCAGTCAAAGAAAGGCGTGCTGGCAAGTGCATACAAGGGCGCCTGCAGGGCATTGTGAGAAGCACGGAAAGCACGGAGATCTGGTGTAGTGTGAGAGCGGTGCAAGGGCGGAGGAGGGCACGGCACCACTGTTGACAATATGAAAGTGCCTGAGGAGGGCGGAGGCATGAAGGCAGAAACAAATGCAGTGTTGAGGTGGGGCGGGCTTTAAGACAAAGTGGGGATCCGGGGGGGGATGGTCCCCCAGGCCGGTGCTGATGCAGCAAGGGCGCAGCGGCTGCTCAGCGCTCAGGTAAGTAGGGGTTGCATTCAGCCAGTTCTCTTTTGCAAAAAGGCAGCAGCAGCAGCACCATCGGCAGCAGAAGCAACGGAGCAGCGGTTCCCCACAATGCATAGCAGCGGCAGTGGGGGCCCACCCCGATAGCTGCCGGCCAGCCCAGCGCACAGCATGCCGTTGCTGCTGCAGCGCATTCCCTCACCCATTTGACGCCTCTAACCCCACTGCTGCACCCCTCATACTCCCTGCCCTGGCCGCCCCCACAGGCGACCACCACACCCTTTGACCCATCACTTTCTGGCTCGTTCCCCAGCGCCCCTCCCGCATAGCCATCCCTCTTGCTGCCCTCCCCCCTCCCTTCCCGCCTCAACCTAGCCTGGGGAACCCATGGAAGCCATGCACCCAACCCACAATCACTCAGCCCAACCTGCCCCACCCCCCGCTCACCTTGTCCACGATGTCCTGCACCATGGCAGAGAAGGTCTCCGCGTACTCAATGACGACGTGATTGCTCAGCGCGCCCTTGGTGTCCAGCAGGGGGTCGCAGTGGCTGATGCAGGAGAAGTTGGTGGAAGAGCCGGTGGCGTCCTGCTTGCCGCCCCTGCACCAACAATAGGCAAACGATAGCTGATAAATCAGCATCAAAGCACCCCATGGGATCACGTGTTGAGGGACAATTGCATGAGACGAAGGAGGAGAGACCAACACTGCGGGAGGATGGGGATACAGCAACAGCATGCAGCCGCCCTTTCTTCTGGCTGGCGCCAGGTCTGTACCTGCGTGCATTGGTCAGGGGGACCATGGGAGAGGGCCCCACACCCTCGACTGGGTCCAGGATGGCCAGGTGGGAGGCGCGCAGGTCCAGGACGTCGTCCCCGGCCCGCAGGCCATTGGCCAGGCCTGCAGCCATGGGGCGGGCAGGCAAGCACGCATGGCGGGTCATTTTCAAGGTAGGGGTGCTTGATGGCTTCAGGTTGCGGCTACTCTCGGCACACACCCATGTGCAGGGCTGCAAATGGCCGTGCGCCTGTTTTCACAACAACTGAGTGTGCATGGTGACTGCCCACCACCGCTGAGTGCGCTCCTCACATGCACTCCCCTCCTCTCGATGTCCACTCACCGACCAGGGAGCAGGCCATGATCAAGGCCGCCTCGCGGGGGGGACGGCCGGTACTGAAGATGCCGCGCATGAGCACCTGCAGCTCGCGGCTACTCAGAATCTTGCTGCTGTGGCGAAGCGTCTCGTCCTTGTCGCCCGCCCGCATGCGTGCCTCCTTGCGCCGCCGGGTGTGCACTGCCAGCTTGGACGCCACCTGCACGCAACGACAGCAAGGGGCGGGGCAACGGGGACGGAAGCAGTTTGTCGGCAGCCAAGCAAAGGGAGCGGGCAGGAGTGCGGGTTGGGTAGGGCGGGGCGCGACAGGATGTGGGTGGCAAAGCAGAAGTGCACAGCAAGCTGCTGGCACCTCATAACCAGACTGCAACACATGGTGTGCACCAAAGAGGGCCCGCACATTGCCTGCTGCACATTGCCTGATGCACCAATAATCCCACACTGCTGCTCTTGCTTGGCACCCCAAACACGTACCCCCCGCGCAGGGGGCCTCCCCCTCCCCCCCTTGCCCTCCCCCCAGCTAGCTTATCTCAGTCACAGGCAGGTGAAGCCTACCTTTGTCAGCTGGCTGACCTTGCTGGTGTCGGGCAGGCCACACTGCGCCGGGCGGATGCGGTCCAGCGCCTGGCACATCTTGCGGATGCTGCTCGTCTTGTTGCCAGCCTCAATCTGGGCGAGGATGACCTGGAGGCACGCGTCGTTGGTGGCCAAGGGGCCGTCTGCCTGCAGGGGTGCGGGGGAATGGAGCATGGGGAAGAGGTTGGGGATAAGAGCAAGGGAGAGGAGTGGGAGTGGAAGTGGGAGTGGGTGTGGGTGTGGGTGTGGCTGGGGTGGGCGTGCCACAGGCGTGCTTCCGATGCTGCACTTGCACGGGCAGAGCGGGCATTGCGAGCGGAGAGTGGGAAGAGCGGGGAATGGGTGTGCGTGGCGCGACTGCGCCACGGCTGTGCCATGGCATGCTCAATATTTTGTGGCTGCGGGAGGCAGAAAACAGTAGCAAGCACGCCAAAAGATGGAAGGGGTGGATTGAGGCTGCATGGCTACGCTTGCTAATGGCGGCGCATGCGGGCTGCTCGTGGCATGCAGTCCCATAGCAAGCGGCACCTGCCTCATAGCCAGCATGCAAAGCTGGCAGCAAACACGTGCCTGTAGCAGCAGGGATGCCGCGTTGGCGGTGCTCTTCAGGGTGTTCTGTGCAAGCTCCTTCAGCTTGGTGAGGCGCTCAAAGCGCACGGCCTCATCCACTGGCGCTGCATCTCGCCCGGTGTACGTGGCCGCCAGCACAAGGACCAGCTTGCCAAGCTGCTTCTTGCTGATGGTGGCAAACTTCTTGGTTTGGAGCTCCTGCAACAGCTCTTCACACGACGTGGGCTCCGTAGCGGCGACAGCGCGGCCGGGGCACGCGCGTGCCGTACGATGGAGCGTCGCCGGGGCGCCCAGCGGCGGGGCCCCCGGCGGCGGGGCGCCTCGCCGCCGCAGGATGCGCATGGCTGTCGCTGCGGCTTGTGAAGCAGGACTGGATGCTGGCGCAGTGGAGCAGTGTGTGGAGATGAACAAGAGCAAGGAGCCAAAGCCAGAGGGGGGCGATGGAGCTGGCGGACTGAGGTGCCCTGGCAATGCGCTTTGGATCTGAGACCCTCGATTGAGAGCTGAGGAGGGCAGCTGAAATCGCGTGGCAATGCATGGCTGAGCAGATAAGAAGAGAGGAGAGCGAGGACGTGGCAAAACCGGGGAAGGAGCGAGGCTGAGAAGCGCTGCATGCAGCACTTTGATTGCGGAGACAGCGATGGTGGTAGCACGCTATCACATCCGATGAAAATCGAGCAGCGGGCCGGGCCGGCGCCTGTGCCAAGCTGCCGCCACCACCCCCGCCACTGCCGCCGCTGCCGCCGCCGCTGCTAGTTAGCACAGGTGCTGGGTTGCTCTGGAAAGCCCAAACCACACGCTGTTAGCCTAAAGATGCACCGAATTGCCAGCGGGTGCACTTCCATACCACGATAGGTGCATACTTTCAGGCATGCAAGAGTACGGCACAACTACCAGATCTGTGGGCACCCGAGCAAGAGCGTGCCACGCTGCCCGAGGCAAAGTGCCCGAGGCATGCTCAATAGGGAGATGGACAGGCACTGCAGCCAGGGGCCTAACACACTTGGCATGGCCCCATCCCATGACTGCCGTAAGCTGAAATGGGGGCTTCACAAATGTGTCAAAGGGTAGCCGGCTGCAACAGCAGCGCAGGCCCCCTGCAGTGGCCGCCGCACCGGCAGCGGCCCGCCTCACGCCAGCGGCACCGCCAGCGGCGACAGCGCCCAATGCTGTGGCACCAAAGCAGGCGGCAGCGACAGCAGCCCAAGCACCAGCCGTTCAGCAGCAGGGGCAGCGTGAGCAGCAGCAACAACAGCAGTAACATACTTAACGGGAGCAGCGCGGGCATGCGCGCCCCTCGCGGCAAGGAAATACTGACTGAATGATTGCGGGTTACACGTCTCTTCAGCACAAGCCTGTGCTGCTCAATGAATCATCGACGTATGAAACATTGAGATACGAGCGCAAAGCATCGCAGGGCGAGATCAGAGCACCTTACCCAAGGCTGCTCAACAGGGAGACGGGCAGGCACTGCAGTGGGGGGACCCAAAACACACGGCGAGGGTGAGGGTCGGGGGAGCCGCATGGGCACCTCTGGGGGCAGCTGCTGGGCATGCGGGCGCCGAGCGGAAGGGCACTGAGCGTGAGGCGCCAATACAACTCCTTGTGCTGATTGTCCCAGGTGTGTGTTACAGTCACCCCGCATAGTAGGCCCTTGTGGACCGGGACGGGGGGTGGATTGGCTCCACCGGGCCATCGTGGGAGAAGGAAAAACAAGGGAGAGAGATGACAAACAGTGCATACCACACCAACATAGCAAGGGAGTGAAATGAAACAAAACGCGGCTGCTGGGAGCACTTTGCGCTAGGCAGGGTGGCGAGGAGGGCGAAAGCGTAGGGGCCATGAGCGCCCCACTCGGTCGGCATGGGAAGGCAAAGCCAACCCCTGAGCTCCCCTGATGACGCAATGCCGACTAGCCACGGTCTGCCCGGCTCCCTGGTACCCGGAGGCGCCACAGCGCGGAAGGAAAGGGAAAATGGATGTTGCCTGCTGTCGCCGTTAGAGCTGCCTGCTGCCGCCGTGTCTGCTTGCTGTCGCTGTGGCTGCCCGCTGTCGCCGTGGCTGCTTGATGTCGCTGTGGCTGCCTGCTGCCGCCGTGGCTGCATGCTGCCGCCGCATGCACCGTTGCCGTCGTCTGCCATTGCCGACGCGTGGGGGGAAAGGCGACCGGGGAGGGCACGGTGCCTGGGAAATCACCCCTGGCGCACGCCTCTGCACTCTCAAGCTCTCTACCTGGTGAACGCCTGGCGCTACCCTACCCGCCTCCCTACAGCCCGGATGCCTCTGCCAGCTGCTGGCATCCCTCCACAAACCGGGCCACCCTTTGCTGATCCCCCAACCGGAAGAACTCAGCCAAACTCATACCAGGTGTGAAAAGATCAGCATGCTCCTCCCTTCCACCCCTCAAAGAAAGGACACTCAAAGAAGGCATGGTGCGCTGACTGCAGCTGCGCACTACAATGCGGGCACGAGTGCTCCCCTCGTGCCACTCGCTGCGTACGACCCACATCCTCAGCCAACCAGGTGCTGCATCCCAACCGTACCCGCGCCACTGCCCTCCGCTGCCTACGGTCCGGGATTCGCAGATAGCTAGCAGGCCGATACGAGTCCTCTTCAATTACACCCCCAAGAATATGCTCCTGGTACCGCTCGACCATGGCAGATGCATTCCTGTACCGTGCAAAATGCCTGTGTGCCGCGCTCTCAGCCACCTCATCAATGTCCACCTCCCCCGGAAGCCCTCCCCAACGGAAAGAAGATGGACCACCCACCAGGTCAAACATGTCAGACACCTCGACAGCCCACGCCTGGCGACCCCGCCCCACGCTCTGCCCCGACGCCGCCAACGCAATATTATCACGAAGTGCCTGCTTTGCCACCCTGCTGTCGTCTAGTTGCACCAGTCGGTTAACAAAACGGGAGATCTGCACTGCCCACTGGACCGCTGTCGGGAAACGCCCTGTCTCTGCCAGAACCGAAAGTGTGGGGCTCGTGTCTCTCACCCCAAGTAGCTGTCTCAGGAAATCCAAGTGGACCCGCTCACACGCATCTGCTTGCCCGCTGCTCAATGCTCGAGCCACCAATTGCGGGCCCCACACCTCAACCCCGTAGGACATGACTGGGCGCACATACTCATCAAACAACTCCATGGCCAACAACGGCTCATCCAGCCCACACCCCGCCATACGCCTCCGCAGCAGGTGTGCTGCCTGCTTCCCCGCTGCTGCCCTGGCCGCTGCCGCTGAGCAGAAGGCGTGAGTGGTGTGGATCTGAACCCCCAGGTACCGGAAGACTGGCACCCGATCTACCACGGTACCCTCGTAGCTGAACTCAGGTACATCCTCTGGCGCCGCTGCGGCGTACACAACTACCTTAGTTTTTGCTGTGTTCACTGTCAGGCCCCAACGTGTCGCGTAGCTGGAGAGATAACTGAGCTGGCGCTGCAGACCCTCCGGTGTGGTAGCCATCATAGCCTGGTCATCGGCATAAAAGAGGGCAGGAACGTGCACCCCTGACTCCCACGCTGGCAGCGCTGCCGTTTCCACCCCCACCTCTGCCTCGAGACCCTGCTGGAAGTCATCCAGGTATAGACCAAACAATGTGGGGCTAAGTGGACAACCCTGCTGATTGTCCCAAGACAGCTGCCACAAAAGCGGCAGCAGGTGTGCCACCGGCTGCCAGCGACTGCTGCCTCGCGCCGTCAGCCGCTGCTTCACCCTCAAAGGCAGCACAGCGCTGCGGCAGCCACTCCTACTGCAAGCAAGCCAGCTGCAGCTGAGTGCCCTGCGGAACGCGGAAGCTGCGCAAGGAGATTGGGGAGCCGCCCAGCCGCCAGCCCAGGGAGCTGAGCAGACTGCAACGGCGTCAGCTTCCGTGGCTGCCCCGCCAGCCTGGTCAAGGCCACTGCCCAGGTGAACCCAGGCGGCGTTTGCACAGCCAAAGGGGAGCACAGCTAGCAGGGTTGCGAGCTGCTCACGGGTGCACTGCAGGTCGAGGAAGGCATCAACTCTGGCCCAGCCGAACAGCTGCCTGTGCACGTCGGCTGTGTACTGGCCGGGGGAGCTGTGCTGCAGCTGATGGTGTGCCGCAAGGAGCGCCAGGATGTGCCGGATGCGAGATGCTGCCACGTCCCCAAACTGGGACTCTAGTGGCTGCCCACCTGGCAGCCGCAGCAGGGGGTTGCCCCAAGCGGCGCCTTGCAACACCAGGCGCGGGGCTGGAGCTCATTTGTACTGGCTGCACTGGCGGCAGGGCTTGCAGGCCCTCCCACATACGGCGCAACGGTGGGGGAGCCGCTGCTCAGCACCATCAGTGGGGTACCACGTCAGCAGGTGTAGTGGGGAGAGGGAGGGGTCGACCTGGCGGAGGAGAGCGGCGGCCACCACAGCCCACGGGCGGTCTGGCTCAGCAAGAGCCAAGCGCACCGCCCATGCTGCGTGGCGGAAGTGCACGTGCTGCTCCCATGGCAGAGCCCCGAAGCCGCCGTCGCGGGGGTGGCCTGCCAGCAGTGGGCCGCGCACGCCGGCAAAGGCTGGGTGGCTGTCATTTGGCGCCAGTCCGCGGTCGACCAGCTTGGCGGTGACGCTGTTGAGGCGGCGCACAGCCTCACGGGGCGGGCTGCCTGCGTGCAGTAGCTGGCTGACGCCGTAGGCTGCGCTGCCAAAGCCGCGGCCAAAGGCTGACAGGACCAGGGTGGCTAGCTTGCTGTACTTGGCTTCCATTTTCGCCAGCTTGGGCTGCTCAGTCAGCGGTGGCAGGCTGAGTGCCGGCATGGAACTGCAGTCCCAGCGCCTCAGCGCTGGGACACCACCTTGAGGCCTTGCATGGTGTCGGGCAGCGGGGCTGGCGGTTGTGCGCCAGTGGGCAGCAGGTGGGTCTTCTCTGGTGCCAGGTGCTGCCCGCTGGCGGCTGCAAACGTGGACATGGCAGCGAGGAAGGACTGCACCCTGTCGGCTGCCTGCTACACCGTGCCACCATCCAGCAACGCTTTGCAGTCATCAGTGAACTGCAGCGCTGCGATGTGGACACCGGCTGATAGGATGCCCACGCCGCGTGCTTGAAGCAGGCGCAGGTACAACAGTGGGGAGAGGGCCACCCCTGCCGTACGCCTGCTGAGATGAGTGCTGGGCCAGAGAGGCTGCCGCCGACAGCTGCCGCTGCCGCCGCCGTGTGCATCAGCAGCTGCACCGAGCGGATGAGGCCGTCCCCCAAGCCGAGCTGGCACAGCACCGCTACAGGAAGGCGTGGTCCATTGTGTCGTAAGCCTTGCGAAAAGCGCAGAAGGCCACGAGCGCCCAATGGCCGCGGCGCGCCAGCACGTGCAACAGGGGTTACACGTCATTTTAGCACAAACCTGGGAGGAAAGTAGGAAGAGTGTGGGGGTACGGGAGGGCAGCAGCCGGGACAGGAAGGAGGTTGTGAAGGGGGAGAACACGGAGGTAGGGGGACTGGGACAGGAGGGCGGGGAGATGAGGGGGCACATGGCCCAAGGAGGAGGGGGGGTCAGGAGGTCGTGGGCCAGAGGAGGGGAGGAGGAGAGACCAGGGTCAGGGAAGAAGAAGAAGAAGAATACGCCCTTGGGCGTGGGTTGAGGAAACCAGCAGAGGTGTGGGCCCCCACCAGGGTCAGGGAAGCGGCTGCCAGCGCAACGGACAACAGCAGTGCAAGTCCGGCACGCACACGCTCTTTGTGGGGCGTTGCCCAGCCCGCGAGGGCTCCCAGCACGGGCCACCCGCTACCGCTGGGCACACCAGCCCACGGGCTGGTGTCCGTACCCACTAACGCCACAGTACGATCCCGGACGAGCACAGCCACCGCCGTGCACAAGCACACCGCCACAAGAAGGAAGGGCAAGGGGATGACCCGGGGCAGAGTGAGGCAGGCAGACGAAAAAGAGGGAGGGTAGGGGGGCAAGACAGGGACCAAGGGGCAGAGGAATCAGGGGGTGGGAGGAAGCGGCCAGCTGGAGACGGCCATCAACAACGCGGAAGAAAGGGTGGGAATGGGGCAGGGTGGTAAGCCAAGCGGAGGGGGCACAGCCAAATCAATCAATCAAGCACAGCAAAATCAGAGAGAGGAGGGTCCATAAGAATTTGCAGGCAGAGCGCGAGGCGAGAGAAGGGAAATCAGAAGGGTGATCGTGGTCGGGCGCTGAGCGCTTAGGGCCCGGGGCAAGGGGCGGCGGCCCTGGAGGGCCGTCCGGGGCCGCCACCCCCGTCACCCCCAGGCTGCAGGAAGCCATCTAGTACGAGCTGAATGAGGCGGGGTTGCTGCTGCTGCTGCTGCTGTTGCTGCTGCTGCCGCCAACGCAAGTGCAAGCCGGCAAGTCTCCACATGCCATGGGCCATCGCCTCCACCGCTGCCAGGCAGACCACACCCCACACACCAGCGTGCATGCCGGGCAGGGGCCGAGCCAGCCAGACATTGGCAAGGGCAAGCGGGGCCGGGTGCGGGTGCGTTGCCGCCACCGCACAGGCTGCCTCAAGCTGGCCAATCACGCCGCGGGCAACTAGGCAGTCCCAGAAGTGGTGCTGGCGGCCGGGGCACGGCGTCGCCGCAGGGGCAGCTGGGCTCGCGGCTCATCTGTGTGCAGCCGCGCAGCGGTGGGCAGCGCATCGTACGCCAGCCGCCAGAAGGTCTCCTTCTTGCCGTTCTCCCAGGAAGGCGCCACAGCCGCCGCAGGGCAGCCAGGAGCTCCGCCAGGGGGAGGAGGGGGGAGGAGGGAGGGGAGGGGGGAGGGGAGGAGGGGGAGGGGCACCGGCGGCAAGCGCAGCGAATGGTGCAAGGTACTTTGCGGCGCGCGCAGTGGCAGCCTGAGCAGTAAGCATAGCGGTGGCAGCGCGCACAGTGAGGGAGGCCACGGGCAGGGGTTCGCGAGCAGGGGGCTGCCAGCCAAGGCGGGGCAACAACATGGCAGCGAGCACAGTGGCGGGGGCAGGGGCCAGCAGCTGGTCGGCAGGGGCAGCCATTGCCTGCCTCGCCCCACCAACCCACGCGCCAGGCAGAGCAGCGAGCAGCTGCCCCACCCGCTCCCGAGCAACGTGGCGCTCTGCAAAGGCGTAGGAG